>JAKUCV010001529.1:0-28486 GCA_028386065.3 Turnera subulata | reverse complement strand
TGGACAAGATCCAGACGGTGAGACAGTGTATGAGAGCTGCTCAAGATCGGCAGAAGAGCTACGCCGACAAACACCGACGTGAGATGGAGTACAATGTTGGTGAGAAGGTTTTCCTCAGAGTAGCACCTTGGAAGGGTGTGATTAGGTTCGGCAAGAGAGGGAAGCTGAGCCCAAGGTATATCGGACCTTATGAGATCGTAGAGAGAATTGGACCACTAGCCTACAGGTTGTCCTTACCTGATGAGCTATCACGTATTCATGACGTGTTTCATGTCTCCATGTTGAGGAAATACCGATCAGACCCTAGTCATATTGTAGCCCCAGCGGATGTTGAGGTAGCAGAGGATCTTACCTACACAGAAGTGCCGGAGCAGATCCTTGCTCGAGAAGTTCGGCAGTTGCGGAACCGTACCATTCCCATTTTGAAGTTGCGAAAAGACAATTATGCCCCTGGGTAAGTTTTTGTCGCAGAAGGAGTTAGAAGGGCAGTTAAGTCATTTTGCCGGTCCAAATATTTCCTACCTAATTATGTTACACATAGTCAATATGCTGCACTAATTAGAAGAATTTATACGTTGTCGGCCATGGAATTTTATTCTTTCCAGCCTATAACCTTGCAAAATTTTCAATCAATTGGTAAGGAAACACTTACCTCTACTTTGCTTCTGCAAGCAAAAACCAGAAACCTCCCTACCCACTGCACAAAAATTCTGCCCAGCTTAACACCTTACCTTATTATTCTTTTAAGAGAAAAAAAAAAAACAAAAACAAAAACAACAAAACCCGTTACAAGACACACCACTACCGCCACCGCCACCGTGACCGGCCATCATCCACCACCATCAACCACCCACGCAACCACTGCCGCCCCTTCTTTCTTCCTCTCCACGCCCGCGCGCGCCACCACCCGCATCTCCCGCGCGCGCCGCCCTCCCTTCTCCTTCCTTTTCCAGCCGCCGTCGACGTAGAGCAGCCCCGAGGAGCCGCCGTTTGCAGATCGCGCCAGAGCCACTCTCGACGACCCACCGACGACGCCTCTCCCTCGCTTCTCCTCCTCCCTCGCTCGCGACGCACCGCCCAGCCTTTCTCCCCTAGCTCGCTCCACGCCTCGCCGTCGCCATCTCGCCGCCGCCGCCGCCCTGCAAGTGAAGGTGAGTTTAAGGAAGAGGATGACCCAGATATGGGTCGCGGGTCGCGGGTCTGACCCGGCTAAAAATTAGTTCTTGGGCTTTTGGATTTTGGGGCTTAGGTTTAGGTGTGGGTTGGGTTAGAATTGGGTTAGGATTTGGGTCTTGGGTTTGAGGTGTTAGATTTGGATTTTGGGCTTTTGGTTTTAGGTGTGGGTTAAGGTTGATTGGATTGGGTTTAGGTTTTAGGCATTGGGCTTGGACCTTGGCAATTTAAAAATAAAACAAAATAATAATGATAATAAGAATAAAAAAAGAGATATATATAATTCTGGTTTTAAAAGAAAAACATATCACTAATACAATTTTACTGAAAATAATGAAAAGGGTAGTATATGGTTATATAGAATAATTACCCCCATATGATAATTATAAGATAAGTATTAAATTGTAAAAAAAAAACTTTCTTAAGGATATATAGGATATAAACGTTTTACTAGAAATATTATATTATAAATACCTTTTAAAAACGTTATAATAATTACTATTAGGGTGAAGTATATACGTACAATAGCATTCGAGAAAATATTTTATGATAAATATATTTTTTTTTGGAAAATACGGCAAAAAGGTATATACTAGGTAGATAATTGTATTAGTAAGCATAAATGAAATAAAACCTTGACACAAATTATTTTAGGAATATGTATATGGTTAATAAAAATTATTTTAGGAAGTACAGACTTATAAAATAAATACGGAAAGGGTATTATCAAAGTAATACTGGAAAAATAGCCAGGTATAAATATAGTATAGAATTTTGACGCAGAAATAATAAATAGTGAATAATGGTGATAACGGGGTTCATCGGGACGTAAACGAATCGGATTAGCTTTATTTTTACGGTATAGCATCATTTACATTTGTGTGCATCTTATGTGAATATGTGCTATTATTTGCAATATAGGAGTTGATAACGAACAGCATTCCGAGGAACCGGAGCCGGGACAGTTTGAGGACTTTCAGGAGTAGGGAAATCGGCTAAGGTGAGGATGGATAACCTTTGATATGTTGCACATGATACTGTGTTTGTTCTTCTGTGATTATTTTGCCTGAATGAACTGCTGAGCCAATTGAGTTTGATTGTGATATTATTGATCCAACACCACAGCACCACCCCGATCTGTGACAGCGGCGACGACTGAAGCAAAGCCATCGATGGAGACTGCAGCTGTCGATGGCGGCGTGGGCGATGCCAACGAGGACTGCTAGACAAAGTTCAATTTGTTTTTTTTTTTAATTATGAGAGGTCTTCCCAGATCTTTCTATAAAAAAAACAATTCAGATATTTTAAAAAATATAATTCAGTTTGAAAATAAATCTAATTCAGTTAGAAAATGTAATTCATCCTTGTTTAGTGGGTAGGCCCTATACTTTTTTGCAAATAAATAATAAAACACCAATTTTTTAATTTAATAAGGTTTTAAAAATTAAATTTTTTAAAAAGAAAAATGGTTAAAAAATGGCCAGAATATTAAAAATAAAAGACAAAAAAATAAAAATAGCATGTTTTTTTATGATTTATTTGTTTTTATTATTTTAAAACCGATTTATTAGAAAGGAGTTTTAGAAATCAAATTTGGAAAAAAAGAAAATGAAAGAAAGAATAAAAAGATTGCAGCCTGCGGGCTCCATTGACACGTGTTAGCACCACGATAATCGACCTGCTGTAGTGGGTAAAATGGACAATGTGACTTGGTAAATTTTAAGTTGAGGGACAACATGCGTGAAAATAAACGAAGAGAGACAACAAATACGAAATTGATAAAGTGTAAGGATAGAAAAAACTATTTACTCGAGTGCATTTATGGTAGAATTAGAATCACCACAATACCGAATATTTGAATCATTCTCTACAGGTAAGAGCGCCACTTGTTTGACGAGGTGGCTCAGCATTTGAATCTTTCTGCTCGAGTACGAACTCAAGGCTGCCTTTTGTAAAGTATCTCCGAGCTTGCAAAATATAGCGCACATATGCCTCTTCCCATCCAATTTCCTCAACGTCAACCAAATTAAATGCAGGTACGCCCATCTGCAAGAATATAAATTATTTCAGTTAATTGTTAAATAAATAAACAATTAAAGTTAGCACAAATAAGGGAAATAGCAAGAATATGTAATAAAAATAAACACGGACAAACATATACTGAGAAAGTGCTAGTACAATGCAGCTCTTGATCTTTGAAGAGAGAAGGCTAGCAGAATGCAGGATCTTTCAAGAGGAACCTAACGAAATGTATTGCAAACTGACATGAGACACAGCATTCTCCCATAACATAATAGATACAGTCTTTCTTTTCATTTTCACTTTAGCTAAATGACATAGAAGAAAACAAATGAAGAAAAGAAAAGAACAAAAGAACAAAATTTCAGTGATAAAAGACACTTACTTTATCTGAACTTGGAAGGTCAAGTCTTTTACCTCTAAATTTTTGCAGATATAATCCGAAAGCAAGAGCTAAGAATCGAAGAAGCTTTGTTTCTTTGGTTAAGTGTTTATAAAAGAGTATGATGGAGGATTTTGAGTGTCAAGTGTAATTAGTTTTAGAAGATTGAGAATTTAGGAGTGCAACAATGGCTGCCTTAGCTTCTTTCTCTTCACCTCTTTCTTCTCTTTCAGGGGTTAGATATAGCAGTGGCCAGTGGACCAACAAAGACCAAAACACCATCATCTTCAAACAGCCTAAACCGTCGTTCCCTTAACCATGGTTAGTGTTCCGGGTTTTTTGCAGACTCCCCTCTCCATCTGACCATGGTTACTTTATATGTCCTCCTTGTCTTACACTTTTTTTTTTGGTCAATGACCGGGATGGCGGGATGTATATTAATGTGAAGGAGTGTTACAGGAGAGGTTAGAAGCCTCTCAGACCCCTATCCTCCAAGAGGAGGTTCCTAAGTACACTTGGGGGAGAAACAATTACAGATACCCCATGACAGGAAGGGGGTATGAGCCGAACAATACCGCGAGCCACAGAGTTGGCTTCCTGGTGAACAACTGCAAAATAGCAAGACATAAATACAGATTGTACAGATCTGACATCATTGACAAGCTCATCAAAATCAATGTCCCATGACACTTCATCAATCAACCAGTCTATTACTATAGCTGCTTCCAACTCAACAATGACATGTTGAAACCCATGAGTCTGTGCGAATTGTAGCCCTTTAAGTATCATCCATAGCTCAGCCATGTGGGGAGACAACCAACTAGAGCAACAACAAAAACCAGCTACCCATTCCCCGTTGGCATCCCTGTATACACCTGCCCCCACCACGTACAGGTTGTCCAGGGAGGCTCTAATAAAGACATTTATTTTGATGGTTTTGGACGTGGGAGGGGACCATAATAACTTTGTAGAAAGCGGCATCAGCCCCGCTGTAGTCACAAAATTTGGGCGGGATGCTGCTAGTTGAAAAGAGGCTACCGTAAGCATGATAATTCTAGCTGGGTCGCTACCCTCGTCACTGTCTTTCTCAAAAACCAGTTGGTTCCTCCAGAACCAGAGTTTCGAACAGACCGTTTCGAATATCAAAATCCAGTCTTCACTCACATCTCGTGAATCCAGGTTCCTCAACAACCATATTTTAAGTGGTAATGTAAAAAATCACGGGGCAGGTTGTGGTTACTAACCTCTCGCCAAAGGGAGGAGGCAAAATGACAGTCCCTCACTGCGTGGATAGCAGTTTCGGATGGAGCCACACACCTTGGGCAATTTACAGAGGTTGCGATATGTCTTCTAAATCGCAGCTCATTCGTCATGAGCCTCTCATGGCCGAGCAGCCATAGAAAAAAGACGATCCTAATGGGACCTTTCCATCTCCACACAAATTTCCACAAGGGTTCCTCATGTCCCTACTTTTCGCTCTCAAGGGTTTCATAGGCTGAGGCGACAGAGAAATTTCCATTCAAAACGGGGCTTCAAAGGACAGTATCGGGCCTCTTGTTGGTCGGGGAATGGGGGTAGAGATCAGGCAAGTAATCACTTCTCTGGGAAGAAGCTGTTGTAACCTTTCCCACTGCCAATCGCCCTCATCTGAGACAAACTCAGCCACCGCTTTACCTAGCAGCTCGTGGGGTACCTCGGGGGTAATGTCCTGAAGGGCTTTATCCTTGTAAAGCCATTTATCTTCCCAAAAAAATGGAGCAGTGCCATCGCCAAATGACCATGCTAATTCCTGTCTAAACACATGCCAGATTTTACGTAGATCTCCCCAAACATTTGATCCTGGTTTCGGTTTCAGAGTAAGAGGAGCTGGGGACTGATCCTTAAGGTATTTGTCTCTAAATACCCTTACCCATAAGAGGGGTGAGGTCTCGGGTTCGAGTCTCACTCTCCTCGACTAGTATAAAAAAAAAATACCCTTACCCACAAGCTGTCTCGATTAGCAACCACATTCCAAGAAACTTTCGACAAAAGAGAATCATTTAGAGCTCGCAATGACTTTAGCCCCACACCACCACTTGCCTTCGAGTTGCACATAGTCTCCCAACTAATGAGATGTATTTTTTACTGCTTAAGGGATGAGCCCCATACAAATTGCCCACACAATTTCTCCAACGCATCACATGTAGCTCTAGGCAGTCTTACCGTTTGCATGGTATAGACTGGGAGAGCGGTGAGCACTGATTTGGCGAGAGTGACACAGCCTGCCAAAGACAAGTGCTTCGATTTCCATCCATTGAGTCTGTTTTGGGTTTTGTCGACCAGGTACGAATAAGTCGCCTTAGAGACTCGTTGGTGTTGGATTGGGACGGCCAGATGCCTACCAAGGTCTTGAATTTTTTGAAAGCCAAATTCGCTGCTGATTGCTATTGCTTTTGTTTTTGGCACATTGGTGGAAAAAAATATTCTTGATTTTGCTTTGCTGATCTTCTACCCGAAGATGTTGCAAAAATTATCTAGGCAATCCCGCACCATCTTGCCTTGTTCCATATTGGCTTCTGTAAACAGTAAGAGGTCGTCAGCAAAGAATAAATGGGTAAGCTTTGGCCCTCTTTTCCATTGTTTCTTTTGGACCGCGGAGGAGATCAAGTGTCCCAACTTCTCCATGCAAAGTACAAAGAGGTATGGAGAAATTAGGTCGCCCAGACGAATCCCTTGTGTCGGCTGGAAAGAGGATGTCACAGCTCCATTCCATGAAATCTGCAAGGAAGAAGTGGTGATGCATTACATTATTAAGGTGATTAGGTTCGACGGGGTGCCAATTTCAGTGAGAGTTGCTTCAATGATGCTCCATCTTAGTCTATCATACGCCTTTTCAAGGTCAATTTTAATGATCATGGTGCCTGAGCTTCCTTTCTTCATTCTCATTGAGTGGATGAGTTCCTGCACGATTAAAATATTGTCAGTGATGTGTCTTTTTGGGATGAAACTTGATTGTGTATGGGCTACTAAATCTCCTAAAAGGGGCTTAATCCTATTGACTATAATTTTGGTGACAAGTTTATAGGTAACATTACAGAGTCCTATTGGTCTAAATTGGTATAACCCCTCAGGTCGCTCAACTTTGGGGAGTAAGACTATGAGGGTTTTGTTCAGCTGCAAGTCCCACCAAAGCCCTTCAAAAATATTCTTCATTAGAGCCACCATGGTTGGGCCAACCACATCCTAGTTGGATTGGTAAAAGATTGCATGAAAGCCTTCAGGCCCGGGGGCTTGGATAGGGCCTATTTGTTTCATGAAATTTTTAACCTCTGTGTCAGTGATAGGAGTGGACTGCCAGTTGTTCTTGATCTATCTTTGGAAAGAGGTTGGGGATCGGAATTAGTGTCGCATTGTGCCCTTCCTTTTGAAACAATTTTTAGAAATAGTTCACGGCCAAAGCTTGTAAATCAGGTTCAGAAAGGATCCAAACCCCTACATCATCAAGAAGCGCTTCAATCCGGTTCTTCTTTCTTCGAATGATGGTGGATGCGTAGAAGAAGGAGGTATTTCTATCTCCATCTTGTATCCATTTGCAGCGGGCCTTCTGTGCCCATAATAGCTCTTCATGGATTAGGACATTATCCAACTCCATACGTAATTCACACTCCAACTTTGATAGGAAAGCAGAAGGTCGATTTTCCAAATACCATTGTATGCCATCTAATCTGGCCATTAGTCTCCTTTTACGTCGGTGGATGTTTCTAAAAATTACGTGGTTCCAGGTTTGGAGTTTTGGAGTCAGTTCCTTAATAGCCTCAATTGTACTCACATTCTTGTTCCAATTACTCTTCACGAACTCATCAAAATTTGGATGGGTCAACCAGGCGGCTTAGAATCGAAAGGGCCTCTATTCGTGGGGTGGTGGTTGACTCCCTTGTTTGAGTAGGATTGGCCGATGATCTGAACAAGTAAAAGGCATGTGGAAAACCGATGCCTCCGGGAATAACACTCGCCAGCCATCATTACAAAAGAACCGATCGAGGCGAGCATGATACCCTCCTCCCTTCCAAGTAAAACGACCTCCCACAAAACCCAAGTCCACAAGGCTGGCAGAGTGTACACACTCCTGGAAAGCCTTGCTTGAAATGTCTGGTCTGCCAAACCGATCCTTCCTATCACTACCATCCAGCACAGCATTGAAATCCCCGGCTAGCAGCCAGGGTTCTCTTATTTGATCCGCCAGCGCTTCTATGTTCCTTCAACAAAACTGTCGCCATTTCTCTTGGGGGCTTGCATAGATAGCTGTGAATAAGAAGCACTGATCGCCCTTAACAACACGTGTGTGGATGAGTTGGGTATGGTTGTATAATATCTGCACCTCAACTCTGGAATCATCCCATAATAACCACACACCTCCTGCAAAACCTCTTGCCTCCACACGATGCGAAGAAGAAAATGGCAGCCTACTAATAATTTGGTCTGCCCTTATACCACTAACCCTTGGTGAAACTATCACTACAAGCTCGGGTTTATGAGTTCTATAAAACGCTGAGAGCATCCGTCTGAATTGCTTTTTCTTTGCCCCTTGGCAGTTCCACATAACTATTGGAATCATCATAAAAGATTGAATATAGGGGCGATGTAACTGGAGATTACTTAGAGCTGAGGCACACGGTTTCGGCCACCATGTCTTCATGTGCTTTATCTTGAGTCTGGTGGCTGGTAGCAACATAATCAGGGTTGATTGCTGGGTTGGTAGGCTGAGAAAGGGGAGGAGAGTCCTGTGTAGGGATTGTCTCTCCAAGTTCCATGGGTTGGGTTTGTTTGCCGCGGTTAGAGCCAAGGTTTGGGTCAGGAGGTTCATAGAAATATTGGTTAAGTTTGGGGTGAGGGTGGGCGGAGTGGAGAGAGTAGTTGATTTTGTTATGGGAGATGAGTGTTGTATGGGGCCTCCTGAAAACACGTCATTGTGGTTGGATTCTGATAGCTTAATGGCAGAATGCCCTGGTTTGGTCGGTAAGGGTAAGTCGGTGAGGGGTCTGTTTAAGCTGTTTGAAGTGTTTGGGTTATGCTTGAGAATGACTTTGGGTTGGGGGGTGGTTTGAGTAGTGCCGGTTTGGGCCGGTATTGTGGGGGTTTGGGTCGAGGATGTGTTGTTCTTTGCATTGTTGGTTATGTTGACCAACGGCTGACGAAGCTTCTTTGCCAGTTTGTGTTGGGCCTCTGGGTCTGTTTTGAGAGCTTTTCGGTGACTGGATCCTTTGAGAGCTTTTTTGATGGGTTGGGCTGGTAGAGGTTGTGTGTTTCAAAGGAGCTGGTGGGTACTGGGGTCTTGGGCTAGGGTTTGACTGTGAGGTTACTGGGCTGTGTGGTTCAGCAACTTCAAGGATTTGGAAGCGGTTACCTGGCTGTGCCGCCTTTGCCGAAGTTTGAGCAACAGGTTGACCATCGACTTGCCTCTTCACTGGACGTCGGGATCTTCTGGGAGCATTCATCCACTCGCCCCTGTCTCCTTGTGGCTTGTGTGGCTCCGATGGTTGTTGTCTTGGTTTAGGCACTTCACTGTGGAGAAGAGGGCTGGGTGAAGCAGTGGAACTTCCATTGGCAGTTGCGGGTACTGAGGAAGAGGAAATATCTGGGCAGGCTACAGATAAATGCCCAATCCTACCATAATTGCCGCAAATATCTGGTAGGCCTTCGTAGACCACCTTATAAACCTCATCATCCATAATTACAGACCCCTCTAAAGGTTGAGTCAAATCCACACATACAGCCACTTTAGCGAACTTACCTCTTGAGGGGTTATCTGAGTCATCCTCCAACTTGACTGTTTTCCCAACAAGATCACCCATAATGCTCAAGATGCGGGAGTGGTAGCAATCCAGCGGGAAATCTAAGTACCTTAACCAGGTAACCACTTTATCGATCTTGTTAGATGAGGCCCTAAAGGACTTTGTCCATGGCTGCACAGATAGGACGTGACTGAAGATCTTCCAAGGTCCCTCCAGTAGAGCACGGTGATAATCGGTTAGGTCCCAGAACCTTACCGCGAAGTAATTGTTGTCAAGGTCGATTAGTTTGATCGGCCCCTTAGGTTGCCAGAGAGTTTGGAGCTTGGTGAGTAAAGTTCTATAGCCTATGGCTCTACCCATTAGCTTCACAACTACTGATTTCTCCCATGGCTTCCTAAGTCGTGCCTGGAACGCTTCTGATAACTCAATAGCTGCTTTGCCGTTCTTTTCTACCACAACAACATCACCAGCCTCATATTCCGCTTCTCCTTCTTCTTTCCAAGGATCTGCTGGTAGTCACTCCATCTCCTTACCCGTCAGCATGTCTCGGTAGCTTGACTTAGCTTCTTCCATGGCTACATATTCAGGTGGTGCGTTTTGGATGGCATCTGTGGCCGCCCTCTCTTGCACTGTCTCCATAGCTTGATCGGAATTAGGTAGTAGCTCTCCTGGTTCTCTAAGCCTTACTTTCTTGGTATTCCTATCACCATCAGCCGCGCGTACGGGCTCTTCCTCTAAGTCAGTGACTGGCGCCCCGCTGCCGGAAGGGCCTTGTGGGGCTGCAGCTTGAACAAGCAGGGGGAAGGGGACACTCTCCTCACTGGTAACCTGGTTCTCCCCCTAGATCTAGATCTGGTTCTGGAACGTTCATGGTCTCTCATCAGGTTGGTTCTGGTTTTTTTTTTTGTCCTGTATGCATATATTCTTCCGCTTCACATGCAGTCGTATTTTTTGTCTTACACCTTTTTATTGCCTTTCTATCGCAACTTGTCTTTGCTTAAGTTTCAACCCTTTTTCCCTTCATCCAGGAAAACAAAGTTTCAAAACGGTAAGAATAATTGTCTTTAATTTTATTTATTTAATACATTCTATTAAATTTTCTTTTCACAAATGTTTTATTAACTTTAATTAAACTGGTTGATATCGTCCTTTTACCAATAACAATAGATAAATAATCGTCACTTAATATCTCATGGCATGTGAGCGGAGGTATATATGGTTAAGACTATTTATTCTCATATGTTCTTCCTCCAATCAAATTTTGTTTAATCTAGTAAAAAAGCATTTGATTTAATAATGTAGAAACCTTTAAAAATTAAGCCTAAAATAAAAATATAAACAAAGTCAAAATCAAAACAAATTTCAGTCACCCCATACTCCTATTCATCAAATCAATACTAACTAGTATTTTATTGTTAATAATTTTATACAAATTGGAGAGTTTGTAGTTTTATTTGTATTGTTCTTGCAACTTACAAAACTACCTCATTAAACTTTGCTAATTATATGTTTTGGAAAATTTTACCCCTTAATTTTTAGAGGTATTTCATTCTGAACCTCGCTTTAATTTTCTGTCAACCTAACCTATCCTTAAACGTGGAAAATTTCGGCCTTCCATTTATTTTGGCCACCACAAATGGCATTGGCAATATGGCATGCAACCTTTTAGACACGGTGCAATTCTGCTTGACAGTTGGCACATAATTCAAAGAAACAAGCCTCAACAGTTGAACATAACACAAGGTATCCACGTTCCTCCTAGCAATCATTTCAAGAGGGGTAAGCAAGCACAACTGATTATTTTCTTGGAAAAAAAACTATACGCCAATTTTTGCGTTTAGGGTTCCATCTGCAAATCTTGAATACTCTTAAAATCCATTGCAGCTAGGCATGTGGGACAGAAAGACTGTAAGGCAGCTCTACTTAATTGCTTGATTGCTGCCTCTCAACCACTCCTGTGTGAGTGCAGTTGTGTTCATGCTTCAACATAGGATGCTAGCATTAATATCAAGATTTATTGTCACAAGTCTAGCAAAATATGCACTAGGTAGTAAGCATTTTTGTAAGCAATTAAGATATCTAACCAGTGTTTATGATACCGAATTCAAAAAAATTAAGCATTTTTTAAAGCAGTTTGTAAAGACTTAACTTCTGAAAATTAGCCAGTATAGAAAGAGAAACTTAATTTATCCCTATTAGAGAAAGAGCTTTGGGCTGTCTATTTTGCTGAAAATAGCTCTCTCTATGCCTTTGTATTAAAGTCACACGCGATAAGTGTTGTGTGTACTGTAGTACTAGTAGTAGTTATTAATAATTCTCTTTCTTCCTACACACTAGGGATGGCAACGGGGCGGGGAATTAGCGGGTAGAGTAATCCTGAAGCGCCCCGACCCGTATTTACCGTACACAGTAAACACGTGCCGAAACTATTCTTATTGATAGAACAGACAGTACATCGTGCAAATATTTTACACCAGCAAACTATAAAATACAACTGTCACCCATACTCGGGGACCATTATTCAATCCAAACACAGTGCTCAACAGCAGCAGCAGATAGTATAAACAGTAATATAAGCATCACAGGAAAGCAGCAACACAGCATCATATATCACACAGCAGCGGAAGACTTATATGCACATGCAGCGGAGGTATGGATCCGGAGTCAGGTGGAGAAGAAAGCAGCAGCCATCGAACATCGTACCTGAACTACGAAACAACTTAACCTATGGGATGAGGCGACCGGTTGTGCTGTTGTCGATAGGCGAGGCAACCCGAGCGGCTTGCTTTGGGTTGTCTCCTCTGGTCGGCGGCGGCGTCGCGAGGATGAAGCTGGTGGAGGAAGAAGAGGACGCGGCTGGTGGTAGAAGGAAGGAGAAGAGATGCAGGGGGGTCCGGCTCGGTGGCTCCTCTCCTCTCCCCTTTTCCTTTTTTTATTCTCTTATTCCTATTTTCCTCCCCGATTTCTTTTTCCCTTTCCTTCTCTATTTTTTTTCTTTTTTTTCCTCTCTTTTTTTTCCCTTTCTTCCTCTTTTTTTTTCTTCCCTTTTTTTTTCTCTTCTTTCTTTTCTCTCTTTTTTTTTCCTTCTCTCTTTCTTTTTTTTTTCTCCCTTCTTCCCCTTCCTACTTTTTTCTTCCTTTAAAACCGTGGAATCACTGTGGAACCTGTGATTCCTTCAATAATGCAGCTTGTCTGCATTATTAAAGCGAGTCCGGTCCAGACCAGAAAATAACTGATACCCCCTTAGTTATTTTCCGTGTGATTTTTCCGAAATCCCGTGACCCGAAAAATACCAACTTAGGCCCGAAAAATCCACGGAAAAATCACGAGCGCGGGAAAACTCTCGGTTTCGAAAAACGACGCTCGATTTACCTTGAATTAATTACCCAAGATTAATTCAACAGTAAATCACGGTAAAAGACTTTTACAGTCCCGGTAAAAATCAAAAATTTTACCCGGGCTGTTACACAAGGAGGGAGGGAGGCGACACAGGAACGGGAGCAAGGCGATGCGAGGGAGGCTCGACGTGAGGAGCCGGTGCGAGCGGGAGATCGGCGAGGAAGGCCGGCAGCGGGGCGAACCTCTCGTCGGGTTTGTCTCGTCTCGACAGCGATGGCGAGCTGCAGGGAGGCGGCCGGCGTGAGGAGAAGGAAGGTAGAGGGTGTAGGTGGTGGTGTTGGCTCGGGCGGCCGCGGTAGTAGATGGCTCAGGTCGGTGTGTGGTGTTTACGGCAGAAAGGAAAAGAAGAAGAGAGGGGGAGGAGGATGGGGGGACGATGACGTGGCAGTCACCGGTTGGGTGTTGTGTTGCTGTTTTTTTTTTACTTTTTTTTCTCTTCTGGTTTATGGTGAAAGAAGAGGTTTTGCAGGCAGGCAACGATGGTGAAGACTGGCTGTGTGTGTGTTTGCAGAAGAAAAGATGGTAGTGTTGGTGTGCACTGAGAAGCAGATGATGGCATAGTTTTATAGGCAGCAAAAATAACCGGTTAATCACAGGCTTAACAGGAAGTGGCGGCTGATAATTGAGCTTCAATTATGCAGTTACTATGCTGCATGTGAAGTGTGACCCGCCTGGACCAGAAAATATCCAATATACCCACTTATCCTTATTTCTGGTCCGTTAACTCGAGGATAAACCCGGCTTTTCCAAAGATTCCTGGACCCAGAAAAATTCCAACTTTGGTCCGTGAAATCCGCAGAAAAATCCCGAACGTGGGACAAGGCTCGGTTTCAGAATCCAATGCTCGATTTACCATAATTTAATTACCCAAGATTAAAATCAATGGTAAATTACTGTAAATTAACTTAAACAGTTCATTTTTACCTGGACTGTTACAAATCCCCGCCCCGCCCCGCACACCATACGTTCCTCCCTGCCCCGCCACGCTCCCTGCACGCGGGGGAAAATATATCCCCGTCCCCACGGATCCACGCGGATCCCCATTCCCCGCACCTCAAGTAACTGTTTTGATTTTTTGGACAAAAAAAATAGATTTTTTAGGACAAAAATGGCAGATCCCCATAAATCCAATACAAAATTTTTTGATACTAAAATCCAGTGCAGATAACATAATAATAAAAACCGTCACATCTTTATTGCAATGTTCTTACACAAATACAAAAAAATTAATTATAATACAACAAAATAAACCGAAATCCGCCTATTTTTATAACGGGTTTTACAAAATAAAATACAACAAATTAAACCGGAATCTGCCGAATGAAGATCCATAACTATATGCCCGGAAAAATTACATGGCCGCCAACAGATCTGATCGAAAACTTCAAACCACGGATAGATATGCTCGAAAACTTCAAGATCTGCACACCATCCACTAGATCTGTTACAAAACCAACAAATCCAAGCAACACTAACTCGATTAACCATAGATCTTCGGCAAAACAACACATAGAAAAAATAAAAACACAAAAGAGGAAGACGGGTCCTTACCCGTCAAAGCCACACACGGTTGGAGCACAAAGGTCGTGCTCAGAACAACCTCGAGCCTCACCGGAGCACAGATCGAAGCCGTGTCAGACTGGGTAGCCGCACCGGCGCATCAAAACCACCTCGATTCGAAGAAGACAGCCGCGAACTACCACCATCGACCTTGGCTCGCCGGAGTCGCATCCCTCGCCATCAACACAACCGAGGCTCGCCTCGACTTCTCCGCCTCACGATCAAGAGAGAGGGGTAAGTAAGGAAGGGGGTTAGGGGGTTACCATGGAGGGAGGGGGGCCGTACCTGGCAGCGGGAAGGAATGGTTGTCGAAGAGGAGGGTCGGGAACTGAGGAGGAGGGAGAGGACAGTGGTGGCGGAGAAGGAGGGGAGGAGGGTTGTCGGCCCGAGCAGGTTTGGGAGAAGAGAGCGTGAGGAAGAGAAGAGGATTAGTGTGCGGCTAGGGCAGAGCAGGTTTGGGACTTGGAAGATTTAGGGTTTTCTTTTTGTATATGGGCAGTGTGTGTGGCTGAGGAAATGACCAAAATGACCCTGTTAAAAAAATAAATCTATTAACACTGTAGGGGTAAATTTGTCATTTCAAATTTTGCGGGGCCCCGCGGGGCGGGTAACGTGATCCCCGCCCCGCTCCGCGAATTACCTTCGGGTACAAAAATCCCCCCATCCCCCGCCCCGCCCTACTAGCGGGGAATCCCCGCGGGGATCCGCAGAGATAGGGAATTTTGCCATCCCTACTACACACGCATATCTCAATGACTTTTGGTCTCTCTCTTATGCTCTGATAAGGGAGAGAGAGAGGGGCAAAATAGAGAAGAGGGTTTTTTAAATTTAAGAAAAGATGGAAAATGCTGGTACTCGAACTCGGGTCGTTGGCGTCTTAAATCACGCAACTTACCACTAGGCCAGATTACACTTTGTGTCACTTTATTACCATATTAATCTATCTTATAGGGAGTCCGGGCCCCTGCTTGATTCTGCCCCTGCACTGGTCTAGGGTGTTGTGTGTCATTCTGTTTTTATATATACTACTGAGGTTGCTTTCTATTTTCTGTAATGGAAAAATTGTACGCCCCACTCTGTAAAATTAGAATCCCTGGTGTTACTTTGATTATGTTTCTCAACTTTTTTTAGAGCTTATTCTTTGTAATTATTATAAAATATTCTGTGCACTGCACTGTTTTTTATATGTTTTCTTTTCCCCGTGCTATATTAGGTTGTAACACAATTTTCATAAGAATGTGGCTGGTTTTGTGGTTTGGTTCCCCCGTTATTTGAGTCAAATTAATTATATTCTTAATGTATATAAAATATTTCAGGATACTAATAACTAATCTTAAAATCTATATCTCTAACCTATTTTTTAATATTTCAGTATAATTTGTATGACTCAAGTGTCAAAAAATAATTAATAAAATAGTAAATAAGTTATAAATTAATGAAAATTCTAATAATTTCACTTCAATTACTGTTCAAAACCGGTGGAACCACCAATACCCCAATCATGTTTATTTATATTTTATTGTGTTTATGTCAAGTTTCAATTCAATAATGGAATTAGAAATATGCAGTCACTTCCCTCAATTACTCTTGTCAGAAATAATTAATTTTATTGTACAACTCATACTTCTTTTATTGTACAATTGCTCTGCAAGTTGTACTTCTTTTTTGTACTTCTTCTCGCTATTCCTGTTCTTGTGGGTCACCTTGCAGGCATAGAATCTTTGTCATTATGGATTTTGATTAACGTAAGGGCTAATGTTGTTACCGCTACCATCTTGGTTAAACATTGAGGAACTTAAGTATATTCTCGCTATATGATATTCTTAGAATAGTTAAATCAGTTCATATATAGTATTATGAAAAGTAGAGAGTAGTTGAATTGGGCAATTATGAGGCCACAGCAAAGGTTGTAGACTTAGTAAGTGCTTGGTGACCAGAACCCAGAAAGGGAGCATTCGTCCAATTTATTGGGCAGCAAACACTTAGCTAGAGGTAGCTTTACAACTTAGGACCAATTATTAATTAAGCCCATATTTACAAGAAAGTGTTGCTCTAACCAAACATTAAGCGGTTATTACTCGGAAATTTTAGGTTGCATTGCCCCCACAAACCAAGCATAATGCAGCCACGAATGACACATAGACCATAGTTCTATATAAGCTTGAAGTTGTCACAGACTCACAGTTAGTTAGTTGCAATTCCGTTGAGATATGCACCTTAGTTTGGCAGGAATTGAGGATTTAATTTATAAAAAAGGGGAAAAGTTCAATTATAATTTTTTTTATTTTTTTACGATACATAGTATAAACGATTATACCATGATTACCACCCATTAATGCACAATTTTGCCAACAAAATATGTTGGAAATCTATTTTTTCTCTTTTTGTCCAAAATCTATTATTTATATACCTGATTCCACTCTTTGAACGTCCAGAAAAGCTTTGAAAATAGTTTCAGCATATATAGCTTGGCTTTGGCAAATACCTTGGCATATATTTTAATATTTGGTTTTGTTTTTCGAACGTTAAATCATTCATTAATTAATATATAATATTGCACTGGGTAACTCCTCCGCAACAAAAAGTACAAGGCATATTAGGTGGACTGGAGATCCATTTTGCAAGCGCCACACAATTGGACTTCCTACTAGTACGCACGAAATAGAGCAAGTACAAAACGACCTAATATCTCTAACAATTGGGTCAATGTCCAAAAAAAAAATCTAGGTATCATCATATTAATATGGGGTATGCTCACAAATTAATGAAGTGATAAAATGGAACCTAAATTCTCTAATGTAACATACATACATGAGAGGACCATGTTGGTTGCAAGGTTTTTGGCTGTGAATGTCAGGAAGTAGAACACCTGCCCAGATGAATAATAATTCACCTGTATCATCTCCCCAAGCTCATATTCGTGCCTCTGCATGCATGAAGAACACAAGATAATCAAATCGATCAGTGCTTCAGTATTAATTAGGATAACAGGAATAAAGAAAAGAATCATTCTCCACAAAATCAACCACTCCAAGCCCAATTCGGCATATCAAGCAGACATGAAACAATAAAAGCCTCGGCCTAATTTCTTCTTATCTTAAAATTAAAAACACTCGAGGCCTATGTATGTATATATAGGCTATAGTAAAAATCAGTATTACTAGTAACTATATATAATAAACAAATATACCGTGTACAGTAGGAGCGCTGGTAAAGCTGTATCGAGGCACAAGTTCACCTCCTTTTCCATCTTAGGATCCCGGGAAAGATCCGAAACGGGTCGGATCACATTATAAGGGAGATGTTCATTGTCGGGCAAATTAGAGGGACTTGAAAGCCCTAAAAGGAGGCAAAAAAAAAAGTAAATTAAAAACAAAGGGCTGATTATATTTCAGTTCATGATTTAGATAGCGAGGAAAAGAGTAACTAGAATTGATTCGAAAAGAACAAAAAAAAAATTGATTGAATAGTAACAAAGTCGAGAGGGTTAACATGAACCCTAACCTTGGAGTAGCGAATTTGATCAAAATAAGGTTGGAGAAGTCCCCGTTCGATCCTCAGCATTAAGTGTCCCTAAGAATTTGTCAAGGTGCGCCTTAGTCGGTGCCATGAAAAGGCCCTTATAGTAGATTCCAGTCCTCATGCGACTCTTACGACCCGTCAACACCTTTTTTGGCACGTGCCAAAACTTGTTGATGATTATCCCCTTTTCAATATCACCTTAGGGATCCGGCGGGGAGATCGTTTCTTCCGATAGTTGGTCATCTGAGATCTCAGGAGGAAGCTGCGTCGTCGACTCCGCCTTTAGGGATTCTGTAGGAGTGATTTCCCCGGGCAGCGAAGTCTTGCCGCCGACAACAGTATGGTGATCGCTTCAGGGAAAAGGAAAATGAAACCCTAGATCGACGAAGTTGAATGTATCTTTTCCTCACTAATCTTGATTGTTTGTTTTGTCTTTTGGGATCTATGTTGTCTTGTTTTTTTTTTTGGTTGTTCAATAATATATATATTGGACAACGTCTCAACGGGTAGCTTACTATTAAAAAAATTGGGTCAATTCAGTCTAATAAAGTCAAATAGGCAGATGGTGTGTTGTGTTGTTACCGGAGCTCTTAACCTTTACCATGCTCCCCGCAGCTTTAGATAACTTGCACTCTCCTCACGCCGCGTGTGTGGTCGTTTTGTTAGATTTTTTTTTTTTTATAAATCCTGTTATATTTTTCTCTAAAAACAGGAAGTCAAATTAAAACTTTTATTTGGTAGACCGATATAATCTTCTTAGTAAGCTTTACCAGTACTTCTCTTGTTGACTAAAAAACAAATTGGGGCCGATCCAACGATCAATCTAAAAATAGTATTCATCTTGCACGATACAATCAAACATGATTATTAGATTAGAATGCACTGAGACGAATCCAGTACCAGTTAAAGCTTAGTGGATATCTCTTTGATTCTATCTCACTAAATCATAATATAATTGAAACTATCCACATGAATAATTGCTTTTTTTTAATATACTATTCAGAGCTTTACGTGAGTAATTGCTTTTTTTTTTTTTTGATAATGGTGAGTAATTGCTTTTAGCTATGGAGGAGAACCACCACAACAACCCCCATCAAGTTCGCCTAATAACATTACATTGTATTATGCATATTCGGGGGAGTTCATCATCTTAGGTTGTCGCTCATAGGCTAAAGGGTCCAGCAAAATTGATAAAATATATGTAAACCATTTGCAGAGTTAATATATATGAACCGTTTCCATCTATCAAATTAATTTTGTATAATATTATTTATTGACTGCAGTCCGGATATGAACCATTTGCAGGACGATCTATGACTTTTTTGTCATCTTTCTCACTTTTCAGATGTATTAATTGCACCCAAGCATGCCTGAATTTTTACTCACCAAGTAAAAATAAGCTTTCTCCATAAGGAACTATGCTGCCCCTGTCAATGTTGATGTCGAATTCTCTTACTTCCCCAGTATCATACAGTGCAAAAGGTTTCCAGCAAGACATTTTTCCAAAAGAAATTCCCCATTATATCCAAATGTCAATGGATCTGAATGCAAAATTTGCTCAAAGTAGAGTGATTTGGTCCAAGATCCTACACCATCATATTCTTTCCACACCCACAGCTCATATTCTTCTCCAACCACTCCAGCCGTCCAAGTATGCTTTGTACCCATGAATACAGAAAGTAATCCCTTGTAAGTACCCATAATAATTCTATGAGTATTTGCTTGAGCAATGGATGATGGTAGCATTACATTGTCCAAATTCCTCAGTGTCAAAATCAAATGACATGATTATTTGTTTTCCATCCCAATTACTTGCAAGCCAAAGGGAAGCTCCATTAAGTGCTTCCAAAGGGTGGCCGAAATTAAGACTATCAGGATTGCCAGGAACCTGCAGACCTTTGATTTCTTTCCACGAATCTGTACTTGGAGAATAAATATCAACCACTGATGCTACCACATTACCTTTAACAACTTTCGCAGCCAAGTATAAAATCTTGAAGTCATTACCCTTGTTGCTAAATCCAAATCCAACTCCTAATCCTTTAAGGTCCTTATGGCNTCCCAATATATCATCCAACACCTCATATGGCAAACTATCAACTCTACTTTTCTCCATTGGGTTTTTCCAAAGTTCTTATTGCCACTCCTGCAAGGATGATGCATATATATGCATACACATGAGTTAAATTAATGCAAAGATATATACTAAAGATACCACTTCTTCATTCTCTTTGTTTTCTTGTGCGGGAGTCAACTATCTAATTAATTGACGATTTAAAATCCGGTAAATTAAAAGCAACTAATATAATCCTTCCTGCGTATTTATATCAAAAAATCCTTCCTGCGTTATGCATCATAATGCTGGCCACTACTGTAGGCCGTAAAAGATGAAACCGAACTATACAATACAATATAATACATCATGATTCAGGTCATGGGACAGTATCTTTCAATCTACAGGATTAAATTTGATGGGTTTTTTTTTCAAAGGACGATTGAATGCATAAATTTTGAAAGTACTGAAAGATAAAATTAGAATTGAAGAAAGGTGCAACCACTTACCAAGAAACACAGAGATCGATGCGATCCTTAACAAGTAAAATCCGTCTATCAAAGGCTTGGCCACAAAGAGGTGATAGTAGATTGCTGGGAGCTAGGGCTGCCTGCCTCCTGTATCTCTGAATTTGCTCCAGGCAGTCTTTTGTAGAATAAAAGTAAATTGAGGCTTTTGTTTTGTGCGAGCAGAGGTACGGGCAGCCTTTTGTTTTGTTTTGTACGGGCAGCCTTGACGAACCCATGTTATACTATACTACTAGTACTAGTGGGGGTTTAATTTAGTTACGAGGATTCTTACGTAGCGCACAAATTTAGGAATTTTGGGTAAGAAACAGAAATTAAGCAATATGGGATTTATTTTGGGTAATGCTCCTGTTTTTTGCCAATTCCTGTATACACCTTATTCCGTTAATTAAAGTACTAATTTTTTTTTTTTACTAAATTAAGGGAATTCCGGCAGGTGAAACTCTTCTCCCTTTATTTTAATTCGAGAGAAGATAGGGAGGCATCTGTTAGATGTATAAATTGCTACATGGGCCAGTTTCAGCAATTTCAATATATCTGGGGATGGCTAATTAAGAGGTTTTATGTAAATTCGTGAACTTATGTAGTGCAGTGCCTGCCGATATTAAGGACCAGATCAATTTCAATATTTTATTTCTCCTTTAAGTTACATAAAACCCGCATCAACAAAAAGGGACATGCTTCGCTTAATGGTACATGACACATTCTAATTAGCGTCCTTATTGTGAATTACATGGAGAATTAAAGGATTGGATCATTCCATTAGATCGTAACAACACATTCATTAGTAATGGATAATAACAGTACACATGACACATCCAACGTCATCCCAGTCGGCACTTAAAGGCCAAGTGCACACAAAGAAAGAAATTAAACAACTACCGAGGCAAGAAACAAATTAAAATAGGCTATAGGAGGTAACCCATTTCACCATAAAAGATAGATAGGCCAAGATGCTCAAAATTAAAGAAACATAGATATTACTTAAAAAAAAAACTTAACGATCACACCAGTCTTCAATTCACGGTCATCATCTTTTCCAGCTAGTTCTCTCTCTTCTTCACCGGAGAAGACCCAACAACTCTATAGATCAAAGCATTGCTTCCACTGCTACTTTCCCCTTTACTCTCCCACTTCCTGTTCCCAATCTTCTATCTCTTCGAACACCTTTTAAAAGCTCCTTAGCTTTGGCATGTTGCTCATTACAGATGCCAATTGCTCCCATCACATCCAGTGGATCTCTGATATTGGCGGGTGGCTCCGCTTTTCCTACTATTTGTTCAAAAACTACAGCAGGTGTCTCATGTTGATAGCGATAACGACCTTGGAGGTGAAGAATCCACATGACTCTTGATAGAGGAGCCCATTCATTCCTGAGAACAAAAGCATACCATCCTGGTTGGTTTCTTTGTTGAGGGGAGCTAAACAGAATTTCCATATATTTAAAACGTGTGGCTTCACTTATCATGTTGGTAAGCATCATCATCCGTCTAGCCAATCTAGCCTCGCCTAGGTGTCGCACTTGCGCAAGTTGAGACAAGTTCCTGCAAGCCTTTAGAAATTTCTTCTTCCCATAGCGAACAGTCTTCCATTGCATTGGTCGATTTGCATTATAACCAAATTTCATAAGACTACCATAGTCCGAGACTTAAACTACAGCTAATAGAAGTATTGGGAGTGAATGACTCTATAGCTATGTAACTTATAGCCGAGACTAGTATTTATAATAACAGTTTACATCAGTAACTTACATGAGCATGAAGAATACACAATATAGAAGTCTACATCAGCATAACCTCCTAAGTAGAAGAGGATAACTATCTGTGATAAGAATTTTGTTATCACGCACAAATGATAAATGTCGTGCTATATACTAACACTCCCCCTCAAACTGAACCAGGGGGACACCGAAGGTTCATTTTGAATCGTAGCTGTTGATAACACTTTACCGGCAAAGGTTTGGTGAGAATATCAGCAAGTTGTCCCTCACTTTGAACAAATTTAATGCTCAGTTGTTTGGCCGCTACCTGGTCCCGAACAAAATGGTAATCCAGGGTGACATGTTTGGTTCGCATATGCTGGACTGGATTGTGGCAAAGGTAAGTAGCCCCAATGTTATCACACCACAGTGTCGGGACAGAGTAGCCAATACCAAGTTCTCCAAGCAAAGACCGAATCCAGAACATCTCCGCTGTCCCATCCGCCACTGCCTTGTATTCGGCCTCCGTAGAAGAACGAGCTACCGTTCGTTGCTTTCACGAAGCCCATGAAATGAGATTCCGACCCATGTAAACCAGATAGCCTGCCGTGGACTTGCCATCATCCAAGCTCCCACTCCAATCGGCATCGGTATACACCTGTAAGCTAGTAGGAGACTGCCGATAAAGCTGCAAACCAAAGTTTATTGTGTGTCGTAAGTAACGCAAAATCCGCTTTACTGCTTGGTAATGTTCTTCAGTGGGTGCTTGCATAAATTGACTCATTTTACCAACAGCTAAAATGATGTCAGGGCGTGTGATGGCAAGATATTGCAATGACCCTACCAATTGTCGGTGTAGAGTAGGATCAGAGAACATTTTACCACTTGTCTTGGTTAACTTTTTGGACGTGGAAGCTGGTGTCTGCAGTGTTTTACAGTCCTTCATACCCGACTTGTGGAATAAATCCTTGATATACGTTTGTTGCATTAACAACACACCATCAGTGTTATGATTGAGTTCTATCCCAAGAAAATAATTTACTCTCATCAGAATTCAAAGAGAGAACTCGACTCCCAGCTGCCGAATTAACTGTGCCAAGAAGTCGTGATTATTGCCTGTGACTAAGATGTCATCAACATATATCAAAATGTAGGCAATAACATTATCATGGCGATATATCATCAAAGAAGAATCAGCCTTGGAAATCTAAAAACCAAGAGAACAAAGATGATCACTAAGATGCTTATACTAGGCCTGAGGGGCCTGTTTCAAGCCATACAAGGATTTGAGCAAACGACACACATGAGTAGGTATATCAGTGTCAAGGAAACCCTGTGGTTGGGTCATATAGACCTCTTCATCCAACCGGCCATGGAGAAACGCATTGCGCACATCAAGCTGCTGAATTGGCCATTGACAAGACACGACATAACTGAGAACCCCCCTGATGGTTGTTGGTTTGATGACAGGGCTGAAAACCTCCTAGAAATCAATACCCTCTCGTTGGTGGAAACCCTTGGCTACAAGCCTAGCTTTATAGCACTCCACCTCACCATTGGCTCTCCTTTTGATCCTATAAACCCACTTATTCCCTACCAAATTCATGGATTTATGATAAGGAACCAGTTCCCATGTGTTATTCCGAAGGAGTGCATTTATCTCCTCTTGCATAGCCTCTCGCCATACTGAGTATTTGTTTGCGTCCGTGTAAGATGTTGGTTCAGTAGTTGGTTGGTCCAGTTTGGTGACATTATAGTTGGATGGGGAAAAACGCTCAACGGGTTTAGGATTTGCACGAAGTGTAATGCGAGTAGGCTGGGGAGGTGAAGGAGGGATAGGTGTGGATTGTGATGTGGTGGGAAGAGTAATACCTGGACTAGCAAAGGTTAGCTGTCTGCGGGACACAACTGTTGGTGTAGTGGTAGGAGTAGCGTTGGAAGTATTTGCAAGTGAGGGGGACTCTGTATTTGGCCGTGTTGGTGTTGGAGTAGGAGTAGGACTAGAGAATAGAGGGCGTGACTGACCGGATGACGATAAGGCAGGAGTGGATGGCGTCGTAGTGGGACTCATGGAATTTTTATTATCCGGGAAGAAGACAGTGAGAGGGACAGACACCTAAGAGTCGGAAGGAGGTGGAGAATGAGCAGGACATGGCTGCATGGTAATATATGGAAAGATAGACTCAAAAAACTGAACATGGAGAGCAATGTAAAGACGTTTAGAAACAAAATCAATGCATCGATAGCCTTTATGCAATGGACTATAGCAAAGAAAAACACATGGCGAAGATCGATATGAAAACTTGTGTTTGTTGTAGGGCCGAAGATAGGGAAAACATAAGCAACCAAAAACTCGAAGAAAGGTATAATCGGGAGACTGAGAAAACAAAACTTCATACGGAGATTTGTTTGAAAGAACCCTTATAGGGAGGCGATTGATTAAAAACACTGCTGTGTCTAACGCAAGATGCCAATACTAAACTGGAATTTTGGCTGTAGCCATTAACATTAGGCCGGTTTCAACAATGTGCCTGTGTCGTCTCTCAACCGAGCCTTGCTGCTCATGCGTGTGAGGACATTGGATCCGATGAGTAATACCACATTGTTGAAACCATTGATGCAGAGAGCGGTATTCACCTCCCCAATCACTTTGAACCGATTTGATTTTGGTTGAAAATTGTCGTTCTACTTGTGCTTGAAAACGTTGAAAAATGGAATAAACATGGGACTTGCGTTTAATAGGATAAAACCATATATATTTGCTATAAGCATCCAAGAAAATAACATAATATTTGGAACCATCAACACCAGAGTGTGGAGATGGCCCCCAAACTTCCGTAAAAACAAGTTCTAGAGGTTTATTGACCTTATTAAACGAAGACGACAGATGTGTTCTAGAAGACTTGCCCAAAGGGCAGGAAACACAAGAAGAAAAACTAGAACTAGGTAAAACAGGAAGTTGAAAACGATGAAGAAGATGCTGTTGCACTTGACGATGAGGGTCTCCAAAATGACAGTGCCATGTCTCCTCCCCCACCCGGTTAATAGAGTGCGCCTGTGGTCCCAGAGCTGAATCAAAGACATATAAGCCATCACTGCTCCTGCCTGTAAGGAGGGTTGTCTTGTGGGTTCGGTCCTTAACAAAAAAGAAGTGAGGGTAAAACTCAAAGAAAACATCATTGTCCTTCGCAAATTATTGTACAAATAAAAGGGACTTGGTAATTTTTGGGACATGAAGAATATCTCTAATAAGCAAAGGACGAGAGATAGTGGGAAGAGAGGATTTACCAACACCCGCAATGGATAGTTCGGTCCCATTGCCAAGCTGGACAGAAACATGTCCAGGATACTCTGTATAATGATGGAGATGCTGCATCTCCGGAGTCACATGGTGACTGGCACCTGTATCAGGGATCCACTGATTGGGAGAATAGGCTGAATAAGGATGCGAGACTGTGTTGACAGTAGGAGAGGAACCAGAGTGCCGCTGGTAGCAATTTTGCGCCGTGTGACCCCATTTACTGCAAATTTGGCACCGTGGCCGATTCTGATTATTGCGATTGGAGCAGTTATTTGAGGACTGGGAGGAATAAAAATTATTGTTTTGACCTCGCCTTCGACCCCCCTGCTGAGAAGGATTGCCCGAATATGATTGTCGCTGAGTGACATGGACAGATGGGGCAGGGGGTGCAGTCAGATCCGGATGAGTATCAGCAACGGCGGAAGAAGAGTCAAGAGCAAGAGTCTTGAGAGGATCGTTATGAAGAAACTCATAACTCATTAGAGCACCTTGAAGTTCTGCAAAAGACAAAGGTTCTGGTCTGGCAGAAACAGTAGTTGCAAAAATTTTAAGATCAGGATGTAAACTGCGAATAACACTTATCTAAAAATCGGTGGGAGTCATGGCGTGCCCACTGGCAGCAAGTTCGTCGAATAGACGCTTGGCGCGGTTCAGGTACTGCATAACCGGTTCATCCGGTAATTGAGAAATCTGTTGTAAGGCAGAGTGAATGGCCATTCGGCGAGCCTGATTAGAAGAAGCCAGAGAGGATTCAAGCGCATCCCACGCTTCCTTGGAGGTTCGTTTTCCAACCACAGTAGGAAATATAGCAACATCAATGGAGGAGTTGATGCTACTGAGAATGGCCTGATCCTGTTGGATCCAACGTCCATAAGCAGGATTGAGTTGAACTTCTCCAGTAGTAGAAAGGATCATTGTGGGAGGACATGGAAACGTCCCTGTGACATACCCTAAAACACCTTGACCAGCCAGGTAGGGCTCAATTTGAGCGTGCCAAAAAACATAATTGGTATAATTTAACTTGATGGAGATAGAATGATGAGAGTTACTGAGGGATTGGACTGAGTCAGGTTGAAAAATGAGAGCTGCAGCAGCAGAAGAGGAAAGAGCCCCTGTGGATGAGCTGGACAGGGAACTAGTGGAAGATTTAACTGCTGCAGGAATCGAGGAGTTTTCAGCCATTTCAGAAAAAGAAACAGGTTTTTAGGGTTATAGTGTTTGCGATGAAGCGAGTGGCTCTGCTACCAACTTAAACTACAGCTAATAGAAGTATTGGGAGTGAATGACTCTCTAGCTATGTAACTCATAGCCGAGACTAGTATTTATAATAACAGTTTACATCAGTAACTTACATGAGTATAAAGAATACACAGTATAGAAGTCAACATCAACATAACCTCCTAAGTAGAGAGGATAACTATCTGTGATAAGAATTGTGTTATCACACACAAATGATAAGTGTCGTGCTATATACTAACACTCCCCCTCAAACTGAACCGGGGGGACACCGAAGGTTCAGCTTGAGGGGGAGTGTTAGTATATAGCACGACACTTATCATTTGTGCGTGATATTCAGTTTGAATCGTAGCTGTTGATAATGCTTTACCGGCAAAGGTTTGGTGAGAATATCAGCAAGTTGTCCTTCACTTTGAACAAATTTAATGCTCAGTTGTTTGGCCGCTACCTGCTCCCGAACAAAATGGTAATCCAGGGTGACATGTTTGGTTCGCATATGCTGGACTGGATTGTGACAAAGGTAAGTAGCCCCAATGTTATCACACCACAGTGTCGGGACAGAGTAGCCAATACTGAGTTCTCCAAGCAAAAACCGAATCCAGATAATCTCCGTTGTCCCATCCTCCACTGCCTTGTATTCGGCCTCCGTAGAAGAACGAGCTACCGTTTGTTGCTTTCGTGAAGCTCATGAAATGAGATTCCGACCCATGTAAACCAGATAGCCTGCCGTGGACTTGCCATCATTCAAGCTCCCACCCTAATCTGCATCGGTATACACCTGTAAGCTAGTAGGAGACTGCCGATAAAGCTGCAAACCAAAGTTTATTGTGTACCGTAAGTAACGCAAAATCTGTTTTACTGCTTGGTAATGTTCTTCAATGGGTGCTTGCATAAATTGACTCACTTTGCCAACAGCTAAAATGATGTCAGGGCGTGTGATGGCAAGATATTGCAATGACCCTACCAATTGTCGGTATAGAGTAGGATCAGAGAACATTTTACTACTTGTCTTGGTTAACTTCTTGGACGTGGAAGCTGGTGTCTGCAGTGTTTTACAGTCCTTTATACCCGACTTGTGCAATAAATCCTTGATATACTTTTGCTGCGTTAACAACACACCATCAGCGTTATGATTGAGTTCTATCCCAAGAAAATAATTTACTCTCCCCAGATTTCGAAGAGAGAACTCGACTCCCAGCTGCCGAATTAACTGTGCCAAGAAGTCGTGATTATTGCCTGTGACTAAGATGTCATCAACATATATCAAAGTGTAGGCAATAACATTATCATGGCGATATATCATCAAAGAAGAATCAGCCTTGGAAATTTGAAAACCAAGAGAACAAAGATGATCACTAAGACACTTATACCAGGCCTAAGAATGTTCACTTGGCTTCTTCTTCTTCTTCTTCTTCTTCTTCTTCTTCTTCTTCTTCTTCTTCTTCTTCTTCTTCTTCTTCTTCTTCTTCTTCTTCTTCTTCTTCTTCTTCTTCTTCTTCTGCTCGTTTCTATGTTGCTAGATCTAACTTTCAACTTAATGATGAGTATATTATTCTATATTAAAGTAGAGATTTTTTTTAGGAAAGATGATGAATTTATGCTTATTTATGCCAGCAAGCTGTATGCTTGGCATTTTGTCAATAAAAATTACATAAATATCTATATGTTTAAATTTATATTTCTAAAAAAAATATCTATATATTTATATTAAAACTGATAACAAAAAAAAATTGGACATATTTCTCAGAAATTTAATTCGATATTCTTTGATTAAAAAAAATCCCATAACTTGTGATTGTTCCCCAAAAGTCCTAAATTTGTACGCTACGTAAGAATCTTCCCTT
>JAKUCV010001528.1:4368-22652 GCA_028386065.3 Turnera subulata | reverse complement strand
GAGCTGGAGCAAAAGTTCACGCATGAGCAGGAGAATGTTGTGCATGTCATGCATGACATGCATGGCATGCATGGCATGCATAGCATATGATACGATACTGTGTGGTTGTACCGTGTATTGTCCGTGTACCGTCCGGACTCGGTAAAAACTCAATCTGATCCTTAAAAATCCGTAAGAAAAATCCCGAGTGCGGAACAAAGCTCAGTTTTAGGATTCCGACGTGTAATTTACCTTAAAACAATTTTCCAAGATTATTTTACACGGTAAATTACTGTACAAAGCGTTTTACAGTCCGGTAAAAATATAATTTTTACCCGGGCTGTTACATGGTTGGGGTGTTGACCCCGGATTTGTGATATTGGGGTGTTGACCCCGGATTTGTGATATTGGGATGTTGATCACGGATTTGTGATATTGGGATGTTGATCCCGGATTTGTGATATTGGGATGTTGATCCCGGATTTGAGATATTGGGATGTTGATTCCGGATTTGTGATATGGGGATGTTGATCCTGGATTGTGGTGGGGCCTGGCATCCAAAAATAGTTAATAACCAGGTACGACCCTAGCTTGTCCAGTGACGGGCTCGGAAGATAAAATTGGTAATAAAAAAATTAATAAGTATTCTTTTGGTCTTGGCTTGATATGATTTAGTAGATTCCTCTGTCATGTTGATTGTGTTGGTTTCCTCTGATGTGTTGTTTGAGTTGGATTCCTCTGTCGTGTAGTATGTGTTAGTTGTTATGGCAGTATCCTTGTGATGTGATTGTTTTTGCTTATTGTTGTGATTGTTGTGTTTATTTCGAAAGTATTATGGTTGATTATATATCACTGTTTATCTTTCGTCGGTGAGCGCTTCGGACTCACCCCCGCCTGTGGGGTTTCATCCCGTAGGATGAGTTGTTTGTAGTGCAGGAACGTACCGGGCAAGCTGAAGCGTACCCTCGGACAGGACACGGATCCATTAGATGCATTGGGCTTGCATATGTTATCATGTGAGTCATAAGTCTTCCGCTGTGCATATTGTTGAGTTTATTGCTGTGTGTATGTTGTGATTGGGCCATTGGGCCGGATGGTTGTTGTTGATGTCCCCGGGGTTCGGGTGACGAGTTCTATGTTGGGCCGAAGGGTCGGTTTTCAGTTTTTGATATGGGCCGTTGGCCAGTTTATTGTTTTATACACTGTTTGTTGGGCTTTGTTGGGTTGGGTTGCACAGTTCCGGCACGTGTTTACTGTGTACGGTAAATACGGGTCGGGGCGTCTCAAAATTAATGAGATAAAATGATTTGTTTTAATTTTTTTAGTATTAAAAATATTCATCTCACACTTTAAAATATTTTTTTAATTTGAGACCCCCCCACATGCCACATGTCATCTTCTTACTGGTCCACCTCAGTCAAGGACGCCAACCGGGCACGGGCACTCACGTAGCGCGTCCACATCAGCCTCCAGCACATGCCAAATTGGGTGAATAGTGCTCCAATTTTGACTTTGGGCAATTTGAGTGAAATTGGGATAACTGAGTACCCAAATTGGATGAAATGTCGTAGTTGGGAGGGGAATTTGACTTTTTTATAACTTGATACCCAAACTGAGTATTTTTGGTTAAGTGAGGTACTATAAGGGTACTTTGTCCTAATGTAAAAAATTGATAATTAGGAGTAATCATTCTTAATATCAGTATTATCAGAACCGGACCGGGCACTGACCCAGGAAAGGTCCCGAATCATGGTTCACTGGTCAGACTGAGTTCAAACCGAAGGTTCAATGTAATAAAACCGGGACAATAATTATTTAAATAATTAATATTTAACAATACATTTATATTTATATTTATCTATAATTATAAACTAAAAATAAATATAAAATCTTAAAATACAAAATTTTCATTCAAAAATATAATTTTCTTATAAAAATAGGAAAAATATAAAAAAAATTAGTATAATTATGTTTTAAAAATGACCCAGTCAGGTCATTGGTTCAACCGGGTCAGTAGAAACCGTCCGGGTCACCCGGTTTTTCCTGGGTCAGTGTCTTGTCCGGTCCAACTACCCTAAAAACTCAGTATAGTGCTCGAATCACGGTCGAAACCAGTCGAACCGGCCGGTCTGGTCCAGTTCTAATAACGCTGCTTAATATTAGTATTTGAAGAAAATATTATCGATTTTCTTTAACAACTTTGTTCATTACAATACTAATGTCTATGAAAGTACATTAAAAATTTTAGAGGAAACTAAAACTATTTTTCCATTTTTTTTTTTGAGTATACATAAAAAATGTTCTATTGTTTATTTCTAGGAATTAACAATCACATAATTTCTTGATTATGTTATATGATAATATATTCAATTCAATATTATAATATATTAAACAATATTTAAAATTTGATTGTATAAATTTACTAATTGATTGGAAGGAAAATCGTCAAAATCCAGAATTAGCAGGGAAAATCATCGGTTCTGGTCCGAAGCCCAAAATCCCATAAGTTTTCGTGGCCCATTTAGGAAAACACCAACATGGCCCAAGATCCAGATAGTCAAAAATGTAAAATATTTAGCAGCAGAGAGGGTGGGTATCTATCTAATACAAGTTGGTTTGTTTGTTTGATAGATCGAGAAAGAAGAAGAAGAAGGCGAGAGAAACTTATCGGGAGATGATACACCGGAAATGGAGTCTGTTGACCGGCCCGGCGACGATCTTGGGAGGGATCATCGGTACTGTGGTCGTCACTAATTTCATCTTCGTCGAGAATGTAAGTATTCCTTTCCCTTCCTTCAATCCCCCCAAAACTTAGATGATCTATAACTATCACGAACTGTAACGAATATGAAATTTGTAGAGGAAAGAACTACTTTGATTAGAATACTTTATATGGAGGTACTGATCGTGGCTAACAATTTTTTGCAGGACCCATTTTGTAAACCCAAGGAAAACAAGCAGGATTCCCAACTGGGGAAATAGAATTGATGGAGTGATTTGTGTTGCAAATTCGATGTAAGCTTTTGCTTTTGGGGTTTTCTTCTGTGAAACATATATCTGTTGTTGAATAATATGGATGCTTCCCTTTTGTTGGTTAGTTTTTGGAGTAATCAATGTAGTTTGTTCTGGATAGTTTGGTCAGCGAGATATTTGACTAATAGGGAAGTTCTCCACAGAGGTTATGAGTAGCGAGTCCAATATCGAAATAAAAATGTGGCTTCTGGTTTGCATATTACATGGTTGATGTTGGTTCTTTCCAAATTTTATTCTGTGAATTAGTATGTTTCAAGGATGAGAGGGTGCGGCAATGACAACTGCCTCATTTGTGGATTAATGAAGTTAATATTGAATTTTTTGTATGAAATGTGATTTCATTGCCCTTCTTGGTGAGGCTGCACTGCCTATTATCAGTTCTGCAATAAGTATGTGGCATGTTTGGTATGGATCTAATACATGTATTGGAGATGTTTAGTCGAGTGATGTAGGTATAATGTGTTATACAGATGATTCGTTGGTAGGTTATTTGGATATCCTGCAAAAAAGATTCTTAACAAATTTTCTTACTAAGACATGGAAGTAGGATGTTATTATTCACATCATCTATTGAAATATGTTCTTGTGACAAATATGTAAGGGAAATTCTAGTGTGAAAACCTTGGCATCCTAGCTTATCAATGTTTTATGTTCGCCTTATATTTTGTCTAAGTGCCAAATGTGGCACCAATCTTCCTTGTTCCGGAGTATTGTACATTTGGTTCCTTGTAAACACTTCTCCAAAAGGTTAACCTAGTGGGAATGTGCAAGCACCCTATACACCGAATCCAACAAACCCGGGTGGAGATGGCCCAACTATACGGGTGTCATTACCCTCCCCAACTGGTCTTTTTCATAGGATTTGGTTCTCGTCTCTTCCATTCAGCTTAGCCTGGTCACATCTGGGAACCTTTCATTTCTTTTTCTTTAGTCTTGAAGCTTCTTGGAGTATTTCTTTTATTTGGTATTAAGTAGCCCAAATGCAATGCATGAGGAGGGCAGAAGAGCTACATGGAATAGTTCCCAAATTGGTTCATTTGCGGCTGTTGATACACCAAATAGATGATCACAAATGGTAAGAAGCCAGATACAGGACGTGAAATTACTTTGCTGTTTTGCTATTTTATCAGTGCCAAATAAAACATTGGTGAATTGGTTTGACAAGCGTAGAAGTATAATGAATTACTATAATCAAATAACAAATTGTGCTCTTTGCGGTTTTCCGAAAATTGACTACCCCCGCCCCTTCACAACACGAACAGTGGTGAGTGGCCTACACGGCTGTACAATTTTAGGGCAACAGCTTCCTCTGGTCACCAAAAGCTAAAAGAACTTAAAAGCCAAACACCCGTGGATTCACCAAAGCCCGTTGCTTCTTCATGTACATCAACAGGTCTTATTGTGCCAAGCTCTTTAAATGATGGAAATCAAGCTGTAATGTGAGTATCTGTTATCTATATTTCCCGCCATTGACAATCTTCTCGATCATCAAATTCAAATCATTCCAAGAGTCTATAGGCCCAGTCAAGCACCAATGTAACCAATCATTCTGACCGTTGGCATTCTTATCCTCTGCAAATGGCTGGAACTGCCTGTATGGTCCTGGGTGCCCATCCGGTCTCAACAGAGACAGCCGAGTCATGTCTAATAATTTCAAGCTCACCCCCTTTCCAGATCCTAATGAAGTAGCCTTGTCAAGCTCTTCTAATTCAATGTTGTGCATAATGGTGTCTACATCCCTCATATCAACCTCACCTTCTTTGAAGGGTACTGATCTGTTACAAGTTCCTCCACTAAACAATTCCCCATTCTCAAAATAATCTGGGGTGGTTGTTCTGAAGAATACAGAAGCTTTGTGATCAGAGTGTACTATGAAGTTAAAGATCAGCAGCAATGCTTTGCTATATGCGTAATCAAATCCAAGTTCAGTGAGGTTCTTTCCCGGGCAGTAGTGGCAGCCTGTGACCATGTCATTTTCATGGTATATTGCAGCTTTGAGAAACCATTTCCCGCCAGCAATGCAACATACATAATCGAAGTTGCTGTACTGCTTGGTCCATTTCTCGTCCAACTTATCAAGATGAAGCTGGATTTCTGCTGATGAAACTCCATCCATGTCTTCATAGACATCTGCTTTAATGAGGAAGGGTGTCCAAATTACCGGAAGAGTAAAGTTATGAGACGGGAATCGCTAAGTTTTCGACCTGTATTCTTCATCGTGGTACACCTCAACAGCATCTTCCACCTATGTGACAAAGATAAAACAAACAAAATGATTAGCTACTGTTAATGGGACCGAATATAATTCTGCAGAATAAAGTAGAACAAAAATCCTTGCAGACAACTACATTAAACTTGAGATAAGGCAGGCCATGCTGCGCATCTTTTGAAATTTATTAAACCATGCAAGTATATGGCTACTAACATCGAGGTCTACATCTGGGGGATAACTGTAAGGAAAAAAAGTACCCTGATGTAGGGGTGAGCAAATTTACCGAGCCGACCGTGCCGAGCCGATACCGCGGTTCAACCGACAGTATCGGCTCGAAAAATGGGCAAGTCCACCTGTCACCCCCCCTGTTCGTACCGTGCCGAGCGAACCGCCACATTGAGTCGGTCGAGAGTGTTTCGAGCCGACGGTACTCGGCACAGGCCGATACCGCCCGGCCCAAAACACACCCACCCAACCCAAGAAAAATTAACACCCCAACCCATAATACCCAGTAACCCACCCAAATCCACAATACAAATTAAAACCCTAAAATCCTTTACTCCCCTTCCACCGTCTCTCTCTCCCCTTTCACCGTCTCTCTCGGCCTCACTCTCTCTCAATCAAACTCCTCACCCTCCTCTTTGTCTCTCTCAACTTCAGCCAACAGCCCGGCCTCCCTTCCTCCTCTGAAGCTCTGCCGCCCTAATTCCCCTCCTCCCTCATCTCTTATCAAAAAAAACTGGCAGCCACCACGATACTCCATCGTCCACCACGCGTCTCCAATAGCAACCCCCTCCACCGCATCTGCTCCGACGGCCGACATCACTAAGAACATCAACCTCATCCTCAAGTCACATCCCTCTGTTGCTGGTTTTTGTGTTTTTCTTTGGGTAGTAATTGGATTTATGGGAACAAATCTCGGTGAAGATGAGGGAGTACATCTGAAAATTAAATAGATATTTATTATTTTAATTTGATGATTTTTTCTGGTGTTAATAATGATGATTGATTTTTTAGATTTTTTGGTAACACCCTATTGTTGTAAAGATTGATCTGTTTGGGTGTCAATCTCTTCCCTTCGTCTTTTTTTTCCTCAGAATTCTTTGGATTTTCTTGGTGAGTCAAGGAAGGAGATGACTTTCTACTATCGGTCGGCATGCTTTCCTACCGTACCGACGTCGGTATGTGTCGGTACCATACCGGTCGGTAAAATATGAAAGGCGGCACGGCATCGGTCGGAAATTAGCATTGTCGGAAAAGGTCGGTATATTGAGCAATCGGCACGGCATGTACCGTACCGACCATTTGCTCACCCCTACCCTGATGCTTTGCCACATAAGTTTCTTGTTTGGTTCCTGGGTTCCTTTTCCCTTTTTCTACTATGGTGAAATAGAAAAGTCTCCAAAAGGTCAATGCATGACTAAAAAAAATGTGAGATAGGGTCACAAATCACATTATTCTTCTAATCTATGATTGTTCTGTAATTGTACTATGTAAAAGCTTTTCGTCTTGACACTTTTCCAACCGCTGTTTGGTGTGAGTGGCATCTCTGTGTCACGGAGTCGAACAGCAGGTTGCATGGTTAAGTGGAGATTTAGGGTTTGGTGTGAGTGGCATCTCTGTGTCACAGAGTCAAACAACAGGTTGCATGGTTAAGTGGAGATTTAGGGTAGTGAGTACCAAGAGACTGTTAGGTATGTGTGGGCTGAACTTTTTGGTCAAAGACTAGGCACCGTTTGCAAGTTGGCAGGCAAATTCTTCAAATTGTTAGGTATTTGTGGGCTGAATTTTTTTGTCAAAGATTAGGCACCATTTTTTGCAAGTTGGCTGGTAAATTTTTCAATGTTAGGCAGCCTCTTTTGTTGACAAATTGAACAACTCTAGCCTATATATATAGGCTTGAGTATGCAGCGTAAAATCATCCCAATCTCTCAACGCAGAAAAGAGACGGAGAAAGAAGAAAAGAAAGAAAGAGAGAGGGAGAGAGAAGAAAAAGAAGAAAAGGAAATAGGAAGGAAAATATACACACTATTTTTCTTAGTCCCTCTTACATTAGGGAGTGACAAAATAGTGAAAAAAATACCTTGAGGGTATTTTGGGAAACACTTTTGTGGGATACTATTTTAGATTGAAATCTCTCTTTGTAATATTTCTTTCTACTCTTTTCTCTTCTCTTTTCTGCGTTGAGAGATTGGGATGATTTTACACTGCATACTCAAGCCTATATATATAGGCTAGAGTTGTTCAATTTGTCAACAAAAGAGGCTGCCTAACATTGAAAAATTTGCCTTCCAACTTGCCAAAAACGGTGCCTAATTGACCAAAAAATTCAGCCCACACATACCTAACAATCTCCACCTTGTGCTGAATTTTACTTAGTATTCTTCATACTTTTGTCTTCTTGACCCATATCTGCTTCAGTTTTCTACATGCTGGTGTATGGCTACCTTCACTGCTACACGTCATCATTGCAAAACCAACCTTCCTCTTGTTGAATGTAACAATGTTCAGCTGTCTGCCTGACAACGCATAAACCTCAACCTCTGTATTATTTTTCATTGCCCTTCCTATTAACCTATACAGGTTCTTCTCCATCAATTCCCCCTTCATAATTACCAAGGTACCTTTTGTAACTTCCAAAACTCCACCTCGAGAAGAAAAGCCACTTCCTCTCGAATCAAGTCTACCAAGGGAAATTAAATTTCTTCCAAGCTCCGGCACATGCCTTATATCACCAAATGTCTTCACAAAACCATCATGCATCTTTATCTTCACACTACTAATACCATGAATTTAAATTCATGGTTATCTGCCAGAACTACTAATTCTCCTTCACTGCAGGGCTTGTAGCTACTAAAATATTCCTTACTTGCACAAATATGAAAGGAACAGGCAGAGTCTAAAATCCACAAATCTTTAGTGTGTTCACCTTTACCTTCTTGTACCAAGAAAAATTCACCATCCGAGTCATTTTCAACAATCGCAGTCTCGTCGGACTTCTTGCGATTTTTCTTCAGTTCTTCCATATTCTTCTTCATCTGTTCATAATAAAATTGGACATGTCCCTTCTTATGACAGTAGTAGCAATCCTCATCACGGTCTAACCAGTTCAAAAGAAATTCTAGATCTGGTTCAAAAGGAAGAACAAATTATAGTGATAAGGAGTGCTACTACTGTCATAAGAAGGGACATATCCAATTTTATTGTGAACAGATGAAGAAGAATATGGAAGAACTGAAGAAAAATCGCAAGAAGTCCGACGAGACTGCGATTGTTGAAAATGACTCAGATGGTGAATTTTTCTTGGTACAAGAAGGTAAAGGTGAACACACTGAAGATTTGTGGATTTTAGACTCTGCCTGTTCCTTTCATATTTGTGCAAGTAAGGATTGGTTTAGTAGCTACAAGCCCTGCAGTGAAGGAGAATCAGTAGTTCTGGCAAATAACCATGAATTTAAAATTCATGGTGTTGGTAGTGTGAAGATAAAGATGCATGATGGTTTTGTGAAGACATTTGGTGATATGAGGCACGTGCCGGAGCTTGGAAGAAATTTAATTTCCATTAGTAGACTTGATTCGAGAGGATGTGGCTTTTCTTCTCGAGGTGGAGTTTTGAAAGTTACAAAAGGCACCTTGGTAATTATGAAGGGAGAATTGATGGAGAAGAACCTTTATAGGTTAATTGGAAGGGCAGTAAAAAATAATACAAAGGTTGAGGCTTATGTGGTGTCAGGCAGATAGCAGAACATTGTTGCATTCAACAAGAGGAAGGTTGATTTTGCAATGATGACGTATAGCACTGAAGGTAGCCATACACCGGCATGAAGAACACTAAAGCAGATATGAGTCAAGAAGAAAAAAGTATGAAGAATACTAAGTAAAATTCAGCCCAAGGTGGAGATTGTTAGGTATGTGTGGGCTGAATTTTTTGGTCAAAGATTAGGCACCGTTCTTGGCAAGTTGGCAGGCAAATTTTTCAATGTTAGGCGACCTCTTTTGTTGACAAATTGAACAACTCTAGCCTTGTTGGGAGAACTATAAAAGATTCGCGAAAATAAAAGAGACACAAAGAATTTAATGTGGTTCGGCCTTAATCTTGCCTACGTCCACGATCTTCAAAACTTCCACTAATATAAAATATTAGTCTTACAAAGAGAGATTTCAATCCAAAATAGTATCCCACAAAAGTGTTTCCTAAAATATCCTCAAGGTATTTTTTCCACTATTTTGTCATTCCCTAATGTAAGAGGGACTAAGAAAAATAGTGTGTATATTTTCCTTCCTATTTCCTTTTCTTCTTTTTCTTCTCACTCTTTCTGCGTTGAGAGATTGGGATGATTTTACACTGCATACTCAAGCCTATATATATAGGCTAGAGTTGTTCAATTTGTCAACAAAAGAGGCTGCCTAACATTGAAAAATTTGCTTGCCAACTTGCCAAAAACGGTGCCTAATCTTTGACCAAAAAATTCAACCCACACATACCAAATGTCTTCACAAAACCATCATGCATCTTTATCTCCACACTACCAATACCATGAATTTTAAATTCATGGTTATCTGCCAGAACTACTGATTCTCCTTCATCGCAGGGCCTGTAGCTACTAAACCATTCCTTACTTGCACAAATATGAAAGGAACAGGCAGAGTCTAAAATCCACAAATCTTCAGTGTGTTCACAATAAAATTGGATATGTCCCTTCTTATGACAGTAGTAGCACTCCTTATCACAGTCTAACCAATTCAAAAGAAATTCTAGATCTGGTTCAAAAGGAAGAACAAATTATATGTGTGGGCTGAATTTTTTGGTCAATGATTAGGCACCGTTTTTGGCAAATTGGCAGGCAAATTTTTCAATGTTAGGCAGTCTCTTTTGTTAACAAATTGAACAACTCTAGCCTATATATATAGGCTTGAGTATGCAGTGTAAAATCATCCCATTCTCTCTCAACGCAGAAAAGAGAAGAGAAAAGAGTATAAAGAAAAAGAGAGAGTGTGGGACGCAGCAAAGAGAGAGGGAGAAAGAAGAAAAGAAAGAAAGGGAGAGGCAGAGAGAAGAAAAAGAAGAAAAGAAAATAAGAAGAAAAATATACACACTATTTTTCTTAGTCCCTCTTATATTAAGGAGTGACAAAATAGTGAGAAAAATACCTTGAGGGTATTTTGAGAAATACTTTTGTGGGATACTATTTTGGATTGAAATCTCTCTTTATAAGACTAATATTTTTATATTAGTAGAAGTTTTGAAGATCGTGGACGTAGGCAAGATTAAGGCCGAACCACGTTAAATTCTTTGTGTCTCTTTTATTTTCACGAATCTTTTGTAGTTTTCCCAACAACTGACTGATGAAGACGCTCTTTGGCAAGGAGAAGAAGCCAAAGGACATGAAGGTTGAGAGATTGGGATGATTTTTCACTGCATACTCAAGCCTATATATATAGGCTAGAGTTGTTCAATTTGTCAACAAAAGAGACTGCCTAACATTGAAAAATTTGCTTGCCAACTTGCCAAAAATGGTGCCTAATCTTTGACCAAAAAATTCATCCCACACCAGCAAAAGATTCGCGAAAATAAAAGAGACACAAAGAATTTAACGTGGTTTGGCCTTAATCTTGCCTAAGTCCACGATCTTCAAAACTTTCACTAATATAAAATATTAGTCTTACAAAGAGAGATTTCAATCCAAAATAGTATCCCACAAAATATTTTCCAAAATATCCTCAAGGTATTTTTTTTCACTATTTTGTCACTCCCTAATGTAAGAGGGACTAAGAAAAATAGTGTGTATATTTTCCTTCCTATTTCCTTTTCTTCTTTTTCTTCTCTCTCTTTCTGCGTTGAGAGATTGGGATGATTTTACACTGCATACTAAGCCTATATATATAGGCTAGAGTTGTTCAATTTGTCAACAAAAGAGGCTGCATAACATTGAAAAATTTGCCTGCCAACTTGCCAAAAACGGTGCCTACTCTTTGACCAAAAAATTTAGCCCACAGGCCTTATTCTTGCCTACGTCTACGATCTTCAAAACTTCTACTAATATAAAATATTAATCTTACAAAGAGAGATTTCAATCCAAAATAGTATCTCACAAAAGTGTTTCCCAAAATACCCTCAAGGTATTTTTCTCACTATTTCGTCATTCCCTAATGTAAGAGGGACTAAGAAAAATAGTGTGTATATTTTCCTTCCTATTGCTTTTCTTCTTTCACACTCTCTCTTTTTCTTCTCTTTTTCTTTCTACTCTTTTCTCTTCTCTTTTCTAAGTTGAGAGATTGGGATGATTTTACACTGCATACTCAAGCCTATATATATAGGCTAGAGCTGTTCAATTTGTCAACAAAAGAGGTTGCCTAACGCAGACATGGTGAGGTTTTTTCTGTACAATAACAATCGATTCTCCTTCCTTCAATTTTTGCAAATTTTGGACAAGGGAAAAAAAGAGAAGAATGTAGATTGAGAAAATTTTAATTTTGTTTTTTCTCTTCCTGAACGAGACTCACTGTCGCCGGCGAGGAGGAGAAGAAAGAAAATAACTAGGAAGGAGATATTAGGTTTTCCATTTTTATCTTTTATAAATAATTGATATATCTATTCAGCATTTAATTATAAATTTACTATTTAGACACATAGGATGCGACATTACCCCTGAAATTCTGAGGAGAGATGTATCTAGTGGCAAATAGCATTATTTGTTAAAAATTGGTTAATTTTTTTTCTGTCCTTTCACTTTGTCGATTTCGCATTTGGTGTCCCTTTTAATTTAATTTCACTTATAATGTCCTTAAACTCACGATTTATCGGGCCACCTTGTCCATTTTACCCACTATTGCAAGTTGATTGTTGTGCTACTAAAACGTGTCGTATGGGGGTCCAAGGGCTGAAATTTTTTTCAAAATCATTTTTTTCTTTTTTTTTCCAAAAAATAATTTCTAAAAACTATTATTTGACATAGAAATTTATCAAAAATTATATTAATTTTTAAATCTCATGAATCTTATCCCCCAGATGCCAGATTCACAGAAAGAGAAACACACGAAGAAGAAAAAAATTCAGATCAAAAACAAAAAGAAAAACACACTAAAAATTAGGCAGAAATAAAAGCGGACAGACACTGATATATTTACGAGAACCCTTATGTTTCTTAATTTGTTCCTTGGGAGAGAGCAAAAAAACCAATTATTATCCCCATAAACATCTTCCTCATCCCAAAAGTAACATAAGATTTAGTTAATGGCTGCTCTTGATTCACTTCCTTTTGCTTCTCTCGTCTCTCATCAAACCCACCTTTCAGTATCATTGATGGACCTGAAACTTTTGCTTTGTTCCCATCGTTCATCTCCTGCCTCACACGCCGTCGCCCCCCATAGTGTAAGCACCTGAGGAGGACCACTGCATTTTCGGGCTTGAGGATTTGACGGCTCGCTTACCAAATCTTTTCAACAAAAACCCATATTAGGTGGGAAGAATTCGTGAGATGAGATGCAGTGAAATTGAGAGGAGAAGAGAAAGGAGTTGCAGTGATTTGCTCGCCATAAAAACATAACCGTTGGAATTTCTGTTGGAGAATTTTATAATACAAAGGAAATTAATTTATGGAAAATGTGTCTTTTGTATCCTTTGGTATTTGTCTGGAAAAGAAGGTTCAAAGTTTGAAAAGTTTTATCTTTTGAAAAAGACACAAGTTGAAATTTAAATTGTAGAGATATGATTGTTAAAGGAAAAGATGTCTTTTCGGACAGACATCTAAAAGCCTATAAATAAGGCTTGTTAATTCTTTTCCAGAACAACCAAAAATCAAGATCAGATAATACAAGCGTACAAAATTTTTCCCTTTCTCTCCATATTATCTTTATCTTCTATTCTCTGTTTTATTTCCAACAAAAGGTTCTCTTACATCCCCATTTTCTTTTCTACTAAATTTCTCCCACCAAATAAAAATACTTTGCATTCTTATATGGTATACTACTGCAGAAGTTACCATACAAGATAGATATTCTGTCAACTTTTGGAAGGTGATCAAAGGTTATTGGTGTGTATGCAAAACATCTCCAACCAAGGGCTTCATTGTATCACCGAAGCAAATTTGCAAGACACCGTTGCATACCGACTTTAGATAAAGTGGTGTTGGCAAATATTGTCTTAGGAAAAGTGGCATTAGCAGCACGCCTTGAAGCATCTGCAGTTATCATTTTCATCATCGACACTCACAGTGTCCGGCCTTATCTACTCCATCATCACCACACAGTGCAAGATACAGTGTAGGAAGAGGATACTGATCCAACAATTTCTTCTCTCTTTTCTTTCTTATGAATTCGAGATTGGGATTTTAGGAGTGTAATGATGAAACGCCCTGACCCGTATTTACCATACACAGTAAACACGTGCCGGAACTGTAACGACCCAACCAAACAAAGCCCGACATACAGTGTATACAACAGAAACTCGGGCTCAACAGCCCAAAATAAAAACAACAATAACATCATAACCGGCCCAATGGCTCAACAATAGTAATAAATAGCATAGCGGAAGACTTAATAACACACAAAGACACTGTATGCGACATAGATGCAAACTATGAATCCAAGTCCTGCTCAAGGGATAACGCCGCAGCCTGTCTGGAATGCATCAACCTGTACCACGAATAACTCATCCTACAGGATGAAAGCCCGCAGGTGAGGGGTGAGTCCGAAGTGCTCACCGACGAAGGATAGACAATCAATATGCAACACTATGATTTACTCAAGGTCGAAATCAAGCATAACAGCCAAAATACACCAAACCATAGGACTCGACCCAAAACTGGTCCAAGACCAAAAAGACTTAAACAAAAATCCAATTTTTTCCAATTTTATCTTTCCGGGCCCCGTCACGGATAAGCTAGGGGGTCAAACCTGGTTCTCAACATATTTCGGGTGCCAGACCAAATCCAGAGAACCCAGGGATCGACATCCCAAAAATAAGAACCCAGGGATAGACATCCCAAATATAATCACGGGATAGACATCCCAAATATAATCACGGGATAGACATCCCAAGCATAGACATGCTTATCACAAGTAACCCAGGTCATGGCCACCACAAAACAGTCTTAAACCATCGAGTCGTACCACTACTTACCACGTGACAATTATATTATCATTAACCAAATCCAAATCTCAGAGATCAACATCCATAGCCAAAATACCGGGATAGACATCTCATCCAAAACCGAGGATCGACATCCTTATCACATTTTGTTAATTAATCCATTATACTTTATACTGAAAAGACACAGTGACAAATATCCAAAAACTCAATGCACGGGGATAAACATCCCAAAATAACAATCAGGACACTGGGATAAACATCCCGAACCAAACCACAGCAAATGCAGCAACCAACAGTGCAATAATCATTAAACACAATAACCGAGTAATACAGGCACATATTGAAGGATATCCATCCTCACCTTAGTCGATTTCCCTACTCTTGGAAGTCCTCAAATTTTCCCGGCTCCGGTTCCTCGGGATACTGTTCGTTATCAGCTCCTAAATAGCAAACAATAGCATATACTCACATAAGATGCACATAAATGAAAATGATGTTATACCGTAAAAATAAGACCTAAACTGGTTCGTCTACGTCCCGGTGAAACCCCGTTATCATCATCATTCACCATTTATTATTCCTGTGTCAAAATACCATACTGTATTTATACCCGGTTATTATTCCGGTATTTACTTTGATAATACCCTTTCCTTATTTATTTCATAAGTATGTACTTTCCAAAATAATTATTATTGACCATATATGTATTCCCAAAATAATATTGTGTCAAAGCACTTATTTCATTTATCCTCACAAATATAATCGTATACCATATATATACTTTTCTGCCGTATTTTCCAAAAATATACTTATCATAAAATATTTCCTCAAATGCTAACGTACATATATATCTCTTCCCAAAAATAATTATTATAACATATTTCAAAGGTATTTATCATATAGTATTTTCCGGTAAAACATTTACATCCTATATATCCTTAAGAAAATTTACCACAATTTAATAATTATGTTATAATTATCTTATGAAAGTAATTATTTCTTTTATTCCACAAAATATAACCATATACTACATTTTTTATTATTTCCAGAAAAAATACCATGTATTATTTATTTTCCTTTTCTTTCTTTTTTTTTCTTTTTTTTTTAATTTTCGGACTGGGCCAAATAGTGCAAGCCCAGCCCAGGCCAAGGCCTACACAACAGGCCCAGTGGATGAGCCCACAAGAACCAGCCCGGACCAAGGCACAAGTCCAGGTCCACGGGTCGGCTCATGGATCCTGTAAGTTTCCCTAGGCTATATGACATTCATATACAAGCATAAGATGCAGCGGAAGCAAAGGAAACTTAGCCAAGAACCACATGTGAAGCATATAAACCGTATAACAAAATTTCGTACCTTGTTCGGTTGAGGTCTTTCACCCAACTGCTGGAACGAATCATCTAGACCAAGACGAAGGCTGGAACGAATCAGTTAGAGCAAGAAGAAGACCTGCTCCTCTACGGTATCCACACGAACCGTGACCTTCCCGGAATCGTCACACGAATCCAAGAACGAGCTCCCCGGACTGATGTGCTAGCAAGAGTAAAACCGGGGCTTGTGTTTGTGGTGTTTTGGTGTTCCTTTTCTTTCACAAAGAAAGGGGTAAGTGTGTGTTTTCTCAAGCTCTCAAGAACACTTCTCAAGGCTCAATCCTCTGAATTTTTCAGACACAAAAACGTTCTAACCAACCCAAGTGTGAAGAATAATGCCTTAGACAAAAGCATGTGCATGCCAACTCACAAAGGCATGTCAAAGTGGACAACACCTTTGGCCAACATGTTTCCACTAACTCTTAGTGGGAATATTCATCACAAGGCTGCAATAATGGCTCCACTAATCTGATGCTTAGTGAACCAAACCACCCCAAAACGACCTGGTTCAACCATGGTCCAACCACGGTCCAACCACACCCGGTCCAACCATGGTCCAACCACGGTTCGACCATCTGCTCGAATCAACGGTTCTATGTGTGTGACCCTGTAGGCACTTGTAACGTCCGGCAATAATTGTAAAATCTCATTTTACAATTATAAGCAAAGAGCGGCGTCTAGCAACACATCATTGCTACCCGAACGACAAGATCAGTACTGATTCTCTATGCCTCGGAATATGTCATCGTCCCTTCGTCCCATTATCAAGATTAAACCGAGACATGGAATATGTCAATCTCGTATATGTTTAATCTCGGTTTCTTGATCCTCGAGTTAACTGTGTAAAACGGATACCAATGATATCAACATATCATAATCCGAGCACGGCCGTGCATTTACAGTTCAACTCTATCAAGAAACCATCCGATAATATACCCGTTATATGGGTTGGACGAATCCCCTCTTGATCAATCAAAACCCACTACATACTCGGCATATACCCAATGATTACCCTTATGTCCACCCAGTTACGGGTGACTAGGAATAATATCAAAGTACATGATTCATATGTTGGATACCTTGACGATCTCAGGTCGGAGGACAATCACATCTATAAGAACCACTAATGACATACATATAACGTTCCATGTAGGGTTCTTATGTGGGTCGGTCCAGTCCACAAGTTCTCCAACTTGTACCCGTATGTAGAATTCATATCACATATAAATTCTCAACATACGCTAGTCTTGATCTATTATTACAACCCATCCATAATAATAATCGACTAGGGACATTTAAGAATATGAAATATTCTAGGGTTATAAGTATGTGCAAGCGTTTATCTCATAAACGATACTTATTGGAATAACCTTAAAGTGTATGTACATGACTATAAACGAACATCCATGATTGGCTTTTTGGGCATAATACTAACAATCTCCCACTTGCACTAAAGCCAATCATCCATGTATCTCATACATGTGGATCTAGCATGACCATCATGCTTCAGTTGCATGAGAAGATTAGACAATGTATCTGCAACATTGTTCCCAGAAGGAACTATACACAGCCTTAGTTGTAGAGTCGGTGGCTGTTCTTGCTTGGAACTCTTCCAGCTCACAGTACCACTTCCAAGACAAAAACACATATCCTTATTGCGATCTAAAATCATCCCTGTCAGTTTGGAAGCTGGCATCTTTGTGACACTTTACAACAAGCCCATCAACGCTTCCGTAAACCAGGAATGCATCCTTAGTGCTTTTCAAGTACTTAAGGATATTTAACCGTTATCCAGTGACTTTCACCGGGATCAGATTGGCATCTGCTTGTGACACTCAAAAGCATAAGTGACATCCGGCCTAGTACATTGCATGGCATACATGATAGATCCTATTGCAAATGCATAAGGAATCTAACCCATCCGCTCTCTCTCCTTAGTCATACTAGGATACAGAATCTATGAGAGAGCTATGCCATGTGACATGGGCAAGAAACTGTTCTTGGTATCTTTGCATGCTAAACCTCTTTAGCATCTTGTCAATATATGTACTCTGACTTAGCCCGAGAAGCCTTTTGGATCTATCTCTATAGATCTTTATGCCTAATACTTAGGCAGCTCCTCCTAAGTCATTCATTTAGAAATTCTTTCCTAACCAAGTCTTTACAGACTTTAGTGTCGAAGTGTCATTCCCAATAAGTAGGATGTCGTCAACATACAATCAACAAGAAAACAATAGTGCTCCCACTAACCTTCTTGTAAACACATGAATCATCTTTACTTTTAATGAAACCAAACTCTTTGATTACATCATTAAAAAGAAGATTCCAACTCCTAGAAGCTTGCTTTAGTCCACTAATGGACATTTGCAACTTGCATACCATATCTCATAGTCATGGCATCCAGCTATAGCCAATAGAATTCGGATAGATTTAACTATGGCGACTGGTGTGAAGGTTTCATCATAGTCAATACTATGAACTTGCTTAAACCTTTCGCAACCAATTGCCCTTTAAAGGTAATCATATTACCATCCATGTCGGTCTTTCTCTTAAAGACCCATTTGCACCCTATAGGTTTTACCCTTTCAGGTGGATCAA
>JAKUCV010001527.1:9111-93778 GCA_028386065.3 Turnera subulata | reverse complement strand
GTGAGGATGGATTTCCTTCAATATGTGCCTTATTACTCGGTATTTGTGTTTTGTTGGTTATTGCTATGTTGCATGTTTTATTTGGTGTTTTGGTTCGGGATGTCTATCCCGATGTCCTGTTTGGTTTTCGGGATGTTTATCCCATGTCGGTTATTTTGGACATTTGTCCTTGAGTCGTTTTGACACTAATAAATGGATTAATAATGAAAGGTGACAAGGATGTCGATCCTTGGTATTTTTGGATAGGGATGTCTACCCCGGTATCCTGGTTAGGGATGTCGATCCCTGTTATTTGTTTTTAATGACGGTATTATAATTGTCGCGTGATAGGTAGTGGTACGACTCGATGGTTAGAAAACTGTTTCGTGGTGGCCATGACCTGGGTTACTTGATAAGCATGTCTATGCTTGGCATGTCTATGCCTGGGATGTCTATCCCGTGATATATTTTTGGGATGTCTATCCCTGGGTTTGTATTTTTGGGATGTCGATCCCTGGATTTGGTCTGGCACCCGGAATGTGTTGATAACCAGGTTTGACCACTAGTTTATCCGTGACGGGGCCCGGGAAGATAAAATTGGAAATTGGTTTTATTTGAGTCTTTTGGTTTGACTGTTATTTTTGGACTTGAGTAATTTTTTTAGTGTTCATATTGATCGTCTTTCCATTGTCGTGAGCACTTCGGACTCACCCCTCACCTGCGGGCTTTCATCCCGTAGGATGAGTTGTTCATTGTACAGGCTTGGTGCATTCCAGACAGGCTGCTGCGTTATCCCTTGGACGGGCTTGGATCCATAGTTTGCATTGTCGCATACAGTGTTTATGTGAGTCTTATAAGTCTTCCGCTGTGCAATGTTTTTGCTATTATTGGGCCATTGGGCCGGATTTATTATTTATGTTGTTTTACTATTTTGGGCCGTTGGGCCGAGATATTCTTTTATACACTGTATGCTGGGCCTTGATTGGCCGGGTCGTCACAGTTTCGGCCTGTATTTACTGTGTACGGTAAATTCGGGTCGGGGCGTTTCAACTAGACTGCATTGACCGAGAGGATGAATTAAATTCTTAATGATCTTCATATCCTTTATCGTTGGTGTATAACTTGTAGTATACACTTGATGAGATCACCTATATGAGTGTAGTATGGGGCCGTTCTTATGAGGTTGTATTTCCAGGCACACTTCTAGAGCACTAAAGAATTTCTAGGCGCGCGCACGACCAAAATGCACAAAATCGCGATCACTAAGAACTGTGCCAATGATAGACACGATTTTTTAAGACTTATCAGTCTAGACTTGGTTCATAGTCTATGAATACTAGACTCGACGTATTACACTCTTTAATATTTAGAATCCAACGATTTTATCTTTTTATGTGTGGGAGAATTTCTATATTTCTTTTGAAATATGTGGGAGATTGTTGAATATATTTTAATATATTTCAAAAAATTACGGTTAATGATTTGCCATTCAATTTAAACGTTTCAATTCAAACCTACTAATGATAATGCTCTGAGCTTAAATTACCGAGAGAGGTTTGTTTAGTTTTTAATATTTTAAAACGTTGGGCAATTAACCTTTTGATTTTAATACTTTCAATGCCTAATGATTTGGCAGGTTTTATCCTTGACCATTTCTTTTATTTTGAACATTGAGAGTTCTATTGGAGTTACAATTTTTTTTTTCAAAATAAACTAAGGTAATAAATATTGAGTATGGAGGTTTAGTTTGGAGCCTATAAATAAAGCACATGTGTTCTGTTTGATATACCTCAAGATACTTAGAAAGACTATTCTATTCTTCTTTTGCTCTCTATTATGTAGTTGGGATCTTTGATTTCTTCTCTCCCATTTTTGAGGTTGTTGGGTTTTTTATAATTTTTTTGGTAGTTTCTGAACTCCTGCCATTACAGGCAGAAAAAATTGTTGAATCATGGGGGAACTTTGCCGTAGGTAAAATATTCCTTGAGGACAGTGCCTAGCACGCCTCAGGTTATGTGTTCTGTTCCTAATTTTTTCGAACACTTTTACCATGACAATCTGTGTTATACACATGTTAGAGATCTTAGAGAACCCTTTGATACTTCGCTATGTCTTTTCCTTTTAAACACATGTTGGCATGAACCGGAGGATGAAACATATTATTAGGATACTTGGGTATGTCTTTTCTATGATAACTATGCTGGCATGCTCCTGTAGATGAAACTAGATATTAGGATGTCTATCTATACTCGATATACATACAGAATACTCTTAGTATCTTGTTTGTTGCTCCCTCTATATTGTGCAAATACGTTTCTGCCATGCATATAGTGCGTTCGAGGTTACTCTCTGAGTTGACAACTCATCCCAATTCGTCCTTCAATTCTTTATTGATTTGCAAACTCCGAGACTTTTCCATTCTAGCATATTAGACGATCGAAAATTAGAGATTCAATATTAGACTATTCCATTGCATTTTCATGTCTTTTGCATATGTTTTATTATATTTTTCACTGCGCTAATGTTTTGTGGATATGCTTTAATATAGCATGATTATTTTATAGATGTATCTAGATTATTGTCGGTTTGGACAAGTGGTTAGAAAGTTGATTCCGTGTTTAAGTTATAACTGCATATATGGTTAAGTATATTGTTGACTACAGTGTGAGATGTATGGTGGCTTAGTAACCCAGGTCACGGATATGTTTGGTAATTCTGTATGCAAAATGGTATTTTCAGATCATTGTGGTGACAATTAGTGAAAATAAAAGTATGTGGACAAGAATAATAAAATTGATTATGTTAAGAGACATAAAATACCTTCTAACCAATTATATAAATTAGTTGGTTCATAAATATACAAAATTTAGGAAATGACAGTCATAAATAAACCTAGAAAATGTAAGAATAATACAGTCTTAACCGCCTTGGGTCGGTTTCTTAATCTTTTATAGAAGACTTAGCCCATTTCATGGTTATAAGTCCATTATTTTTACCTAGTCCATTTCCACAGTATAAATGCAAAATAATAACGTTAAAAATTTACCATCCAACAACGTAATAATGTAAAAAAAAACGTTTACATCTACCATTCTTACCACATTAAACATGTAATTTTACCTCCTTGTTCAAGTTTTAATGACCTCTTGTTAGTTAAAAAGGCCATAAATAGATATTTTTCTTATTAATTAGTTTTTACAACATAAAAAAGAAAAACCTAAAATCTAATAAAAATAAAGAAAAAAATAAAACAAATACAAACTTAAAAAAAAATACAAGAGATAAGACAAATACAAACTAAAAAAATTACAAATCAGAGAATTGGAAAATTTATTAAACATAAAGAATCTTGGCTTCATTAGAATTAGAAAACTTCTTTGGTAACATGACAACACCCAAACCAAACTAGATCCTCCTAATTCTCTTTTCTCATGGTTGAGGCTTGTTCATGATCCTAACCTTGAATGCAAAGTCGTCAGCAATTTGTAGTAAGATTGTCAAGATTCTATGCACAATCTCCTAAAAGTTCCAAAGAATATGATACCCCTTCTACAACCCTTTCTACAATTTCTTTCTTCCAAAAGTGAAGAAGTCGATGTCCTGCAACTCTCTTCCACAAAGATACTAAAATTTTAAAAATTATTTACTTATCTTCTCTACCTTCTACCTTAACTGTATAGGCAGTCACCAATGAAAGATAAGGATAGAAAAATAATGAATAGCCATCTTGAATTTAGTAGAACACCACAGGTATTGCTGAATAATTTTATTTCAAAAAAAATTATTTTTCCTAACCGTCCGAAACATTATTGTGGGAGTTACCAACAATTTAACTTTGGAATATTATAGTGGGAGTTACAAATAGTTTATCATTGGAATATTAAGCTTGGAGTTATAAAATCAAATTATGATAATAATCTTTTGCTTAATGTTTGGACAGTTGAGATTTTTTTCTTTTTCTTTCCTTCTTGCTCTCTCTATTTTGTTGGGTTCATTGGTTTCTTCTGTCCCACTCTTGAGTTTGTTGGATTCTTTATAAAATTCTTGATAGCTTCTAGACTCTTGTTATTATTGGCAGAAGAACCTGTTGAATCTTAGGGGTGCGTTTGGAATGCGGGACAGGGATGGGCGCGTTGGGACTTCGTCCCAAAGGGGGGATGTTTGGAACGGTGGACATACTGTTCACGAGGGACGCTTGTCCAAAAAACTTGGGACAAAATTGATTTTTTTCGTCCCAAAGAAAAGGGGTGGACAAGGTCCCGTCCCAAGGACTACACTGTTTCCGTGACCCTTTTACGAAATGCCCAAAAGCCCATGCCGTATATAAACGGAAAATCATTCAGAGAGACACTCACTCGAGGTACGTCTCTCTCTCTCACCCCTTCTGCTCTCTCTCTCAACTCTCTCTGCCTGCTCTCTCGCACTCTGCTCTCTCTCGATCTCGTGTCTCTCGGTCTCGTCTGAGTCTCTCTTCTTCCTCCCCTTCTCATTTTTTTTCTCTAGGTTTTGTTCACCACGTCACTTGTGTTGATTGAAGTGTCGTTTGAATTGTGTTATAGTTGTAAGGGTTTCTGTAGTAGGGTTTGTCCTCGAATTGATTGTTTGTTTGGGTTTTATATGTGTTTAATGGCTGTGTATTGTGGTTTGTGAGCTTCGATTTACCCATTTCAGGCCCCGATCCCCAAATCGTCATGAACCCTAATCGTGTTTACTGTGTCTATTCCATGAAATTGAGTGTCTGTTTGGGTCTCATATGAGTTTATTTGGCTTGATAAGAGTTAATTTGTGCTTTGTCTGCTTCGATTGAGCCATTTAGGCCCCGATCCCCAAATCGTCATGAACCCTAATTTTGTTTACTGTGTCTAATCCATGAAATTGAGTGTTTGTTTGGGTCTTATATGAGTTTATTTGGCTTGATAAGAGTTAATTTGTGCTTTGTCTGCTTCGATTGAGCCCATTAACCCTTGATCCCCAAATTGACATGAACACTAATTTTTTAATTGCCTCTAAAATCCATAAAATTGACTGTGTATTGCCATGTGATATGAGTTTATTTGTTGTCAATTGTTGTTTGCATGCTAAACTTAACCCAAATGCCCTCATTTCCGAAATCGAAATGAACCCTAATTTGAGAAGTTGACCCTTATCCATGATATTGATTGTGTATTTGGGTGTGATATGTGTTTAATTGTTGAGATATGAGTTTATTTGTTGTGAAACATTGTTTGCATGCTTTACTTAACCCAACTGCCCTCCATTCCGAAATCGACATGAACCCTAATTTGAGTAGTTGGCTCTTTTCTATGATATTGATTGTGTTTTGGGGATGAAATGACATTAGTTGTTGTTATATGTGTTCATCTGTTCTGTGTTTGGGACTGATATGAGTTTACTTGTACTGATAAGAGTAAAAGTGTTCGTGTTTGGGTCTGGTAATGTGATATGACCTTGGCATACGTCAATAACGTGCAAAACAGATATGGGTGTAATATGGGTTCATTTGGTTCAGATTTGCGTGATGTTGCATTGTATTTGGGTCTGATTCAACATTCTGTGTGCTGGGTTGTTGGCTATTTGCAATCTGTCTTTTGCATTTGAGATGTGGGCGTGCGTTTGTGATGTGTCTGTGCAACCACACTCTAAAGTGGGCAACATATATAGGCTGGAAATCGGAGGTTGAGGGCTACTGGACCAAAATAGAGCATAAGCTCGTGTACCACTGGGGAGACAACGCCACGTACGTGCCTGAATTAGGGTGTGGTTACCCCGTATGTTGTTCTTTTTAACCTAAAATTTTGCTCTTTATGTGAACAGATCTGCTGGAAAAAAGGAAGTGAGAGCGAGGTGTTGTTTGGATAAATTGACATCAAGTTATATTGGAAAGTTAACAGAGGTATGTCTATCTATGACTTACGAGAAATGATGTTGGTACATGTGTGCTTAGTTGACATGTTCACTGTTTATTGAGTTTTCTGCTATTTTTGTCCATGTTGTGGTCTATGGTGCATGCTGTATCGTGTGTTTTTTTCTCCTTCGCTGCTTATTATAGATTGAATATGGATCGTCCCGAATGCTCGATTATTGCTGCTGTGTTAGTGATTTGGTGGACCAACCTTTAATTGTTGTTGAGTTCTGCTGCATTTCTAGTTGCATACCTGCATAATGTGGGTTCTAGGAATGAGAATAGGAGAGCGTTGAGGGATAGGACTTTTACAACTTATTCAAGTAGGCGGGAAGTCATAGACTCATTGTGCAAGGCGTCTGATACCGACACTATAGACAACCTTAGGATGGACATGAATGCATTTGCTAAGTTGTGTGAGCTATTTAGAGTTAAGGGTAGGCTTAAATCGAATGGAGCGGTAGAGGTAGAGGAGCAGGTTGTCATTTTCACACATATCCTTGCACACCACGAGAAAAATAGGGTAATGCAGACTAGGTTCAAAAGATCAGGAGAGACAATAAGTGGGCATTTCCATGCAGTTTTGAAGGCAGTCATTATGGTGCAAAATGACTTGTTAGTGAAACCAGAACCTGTTCCTGAGGATTGCAGTGATCATAGGTGAAAATGGTTCAAAGGGTGCTTAGGTGCATTAGATGGTTGCTACATAAATGTAACTATCCCTGATGCACAGAAGTCTAGGTACCGGAGTAGAAAGGATCATATAGCAACTAATATGCTAGGGGTATGTAACCGAGACATGAATTTCATTTATGTCTTTCCTGGATGGGAGGGATCTGCAACTGATGCAAGGATCTTGCGTGACGTGGTTGGGAGAAGGAATGGACTACAAGTCCCTCGGGGTAGGTTTTAAATCATACTATAGTACATAAAATTGGAACATGTTGAAGTGATAGTTTAATTAATAGAGCATTGGATGATTTTTAGGTAATTATTATTTGGTTGATGCTGGATATACCCATGGTCCTGGGTTTTTGGCTCCTTATAGGGGTGTGAGGTACCACTTGAGGGAGTGGGCGACTAGTGGTATCAGAATGCCGAGGAACTGCGAAGAGTTCTTCAATATGAAGCATGCTATGGCAAGAAATGTCATCGAACGTGCTTTTGGGTTGTTAAAGAAAAGATGGGCAATTCTTAGGAGCCCATCTTTTTACCCAATTGTAACTCAAGGTAGGATCATCATGGCATGTTGCCTGCTGCATAACTTCATTAGGGCCACCATGGCTATTGATCCGGAAGAAAACACTCCAACTGATGACCCCGCCGTGGATGGAGATGATACAGAAGAGCCCCCTCAGTATGTTGAGTCCGTTTCCACTACTCAAGAGTGGAATGCAGAGCATGATGCCTTAGCGCAGCAGATGTATGACGATTGGAGAGCAAGTCATGCACGTAATTAGACATGCTTTGTTGCATTTGTCTCAATTTTCCCCATTATCTGTATTGAATATTTCTGTGGAGTTAATAATTGTGACCTAAAACAATAATTCAATTTTCGGCCTCATAGAACTATATTGGATTGATTGTATTATTGACAGTGTAATTGGTAGTTGCATTGAATGACTGAGTAATTGATTGTGTGCTTGATTGTTCGAATGATTAATTGTGTAATTGGATGAGTTATTGTTTTATTGTGTCTGCCATATCTTGGATGAGATATTTATTTTTTGTGTCTGCCATTTCTTGGATGAGTGTGTATGGTTTATATGAGTGTTTCTGCATAGTGTATCGAAAGGAGACAGGAGGGTGTGGTCTGAGGCTGAGGTCGACGCATTTGTCGACATTCTGGATGAGCTGGTTGTTGAGGAGCAAATGGTGGATGCTGGGTCCTTCAGGCCTGGATCCATCACCCAGATTGTGACGAGGATGAATGCCAAGTTCCCCACTGCTGGTTTTAATGCCAACCATGTTCCGCAACAAGATGAAGAGGTTGAAGGCTAAGTTTTTGCTGCTGCGGATATGGCCAACACAAGTGGGTTCGGCTGGAATTCTGAGAAGTTCTATGTCGAAGTGGATGCCCAGGACATCCTGGATGCATATCTGAAGGTAAGTTTGGTTTCTCTAGTTTCTTAAGCTTGATTTATGTTGTTATGTTTATTTGAATATTTTCCCCTACTATATTAAATGGAATATGTTTTTTGCTGCAGAAATATCCTAGTCGGGAGTATGTTTGTAGGAGAGCCTTTCCCCAATTCTTGAAGCTACAAAGAATTTTTGGTCGTGATAGGGCCACGGGGGAATATGCAGAAACTCCGACAGATGCATTGCACAACATGCAGCGGGAGATGCAACCGGAAGAGGTGGCAGACACCACTGGAGTTTCTGCACAGGCACCCACTGCCAGCATGGGCACCACTGGAGCCGCACTCGGTGGTGGCGCCGTATCATCTTCCGCGGCAGCACCAGATGCGTCCATGGCATCTGGCTCACAGGGGAGCAAGAAGAGGAAGGCCCCGGCCAATGATGCTCTGTGGGCTCTGACTGATGCCATCTGCAGTGGGTTTGAAAAGGCAGGCATGCATCTAGGTGAAATTGCAGCAGCCATTCGAGGGAAGGATTCGCCCCGTGCTTTGGGAGAGGAGCTGAGGAAGATGGGGATTACTAAATCAAAAGTGATTCAGGTTGTGCAGGCAATGGGGCGTCAACCCGAGTATGCCAACTATTTCTGAGAGTTGGAGCCGGAGCAACGCATTGAGTTTGTCGCTAGCCTGCTTAGGAAGTGAAGTCTGTAGGTGGTGTAGTAGGTGCTGCCATTTTTTATGCAGTCTCACCTTTTGGTACATATGACAGTGGCCTACTGACTAGTTAGCAGCTAGGAACTAATCCACTCCGTAGCTTAGAAGCTTATAACTGCTTTTATAGTCATCTGTGCAATGCAATTTTGGATATTCTCGGCTAGTTAGTCATGGCATGATGCATTTTGTAAGTATTGGGTACATGTACTTGGTTATTTCCCTGGATGCTTCTCTTTGTGTGGTTCTGTAGATTGCGGTAATGAATGCATTATTGCTTGGCAGTTTCTTATAAGCAGTATTCTATATGTTTGTTGGGATTCTTTTTCATGCAATTGGTAGTTTGGTAAGTTGGTATGTTGAACATGCTTGCTTCATTGGTTTAGTAGTCGGCAGTGTTGTGTTATTTGCTGTTGTGCTGATGTTGGCAGCATCTAAGTAACTATGTTTGCTTGAATGAAGGCTTATTTATGGATGTTGATGATATTGTTAATGGCAAGTACTTAGGCAGATTGGAATGGTGGTTGGATTGAAGTTGACTTGTATATGTTCGTGTTATTGGTGCTGTAACCATGGTTTGGGCATGTGTAGGTGTGAGCCATGGGCAAATATAAGTATTATGTTGTGTATAACGGGAGACGCAATGGTGTTTACGACAATTGGGACGAGGCTAAGCTGCAGATTGATTCCTCTCCGCATGCCAAATTCAAAGGTTTCAAAACCTTACAGGAAGCACAAGTTGCGTATGTGTTAAGCGAGCAACGATGGGTGCGTGACAGAGCATATGTTTTTGATAACTCTCCATCAAATCCGAGCACAAATGCGGGTGTGCCCCCCAAAATACGAATGTTGCATACCAACTTTGAGGGCATGAGAGTTGCTTTGGATGCTCATGTAGTACACATACTTGGTCAAAATGGCATTCGGGTTTGTCTTAGCTTTAGTTGTCGTGGCCATTGTGAAGAATTTGTAATCACTTACAAAGAGAATTACAAATTCGATATCCGTACCTTGTTATTGACTTTCAACTCATCCAATATATGTAACGAAACAATATTTCACCAACTTATGGATGTTTGGGAATTGGAAGAGAACGAATTTATTAGGTATTCAAATTTTACTTTTCACACTTAATTAATGGTTAATTAAAACAAATATAATCAACGCGGGCAAAAGAAGAATGAATTAAATACAATATAATTTCATTACACATAAGGAGTAATGGAAACATCCGTAACAAAAAATTTGTCTTAAGACTTGCGCGAAAACTAGCGGTTTCCAAGAGAGTTGTCGTAAATTATTTTTTTAATTTCCTACAAATTTTAATGAAAAATACATTGTCACATGCCCAAAATGATATTGTCAATAAATAAAATATAGTTTTTCCATCTTACATACCTTCATTTACACTTAAAATACTCTTTATTCTATACTTAACCACTTCTTCCACCACCAAGGGCAATTTTGACATTACTGCGTTTAGTCCCGAGCTCTGTACAAGATGCAAATCACCTAGGCAAGCTTAAAGACTGAAAGAATAATGCACGCCAAGGCGACAATGGAGGAAGCAATAACGACAAGCAAGGAACTTGGATGTATTCTAAGAGGCTCAAAGTTCATCATTACAAGCTCACTTTTGGAATCATGTCCAAGATTCGTTCTCACAAGAAATTCAAGAAGAGATGGAGAATAAGCTTGGAGAAGAGTGGGGCCCACGATGACAATCTAGCTGGAGAAAGTGGGGCCCATGTCGACATCAATTATTTTTATTATTTTAGTTTAGCCGAATTTTATTATTTATAGATTATAATTTTGGCTTGGTGTTATTTATTATTTGGGTCATTAATTGTTGGGCTTTAGTTATTTAAGTTGGGTTTATTTTTATTTATAAAGCCTAGTCCTTTAGGGAATTGGAATTGCAAATCCAATCCACTTTAGAGTTAAGGTTACTATTCACGTGAATAGTACCCGCGTGAATAGTAACATAAAGTCGTTTTATTTTATTTTATTATTTTAGTTACAAGTCCAAGTCCATTAGGGTTTAGTATTAGACTAGTATAAATAAGAGCCTTGGGGTTCATATTTTTGGACGGATGATGAATATTGTTTATTGATAGCTATTTTGCTAATAAAGTTGGAGGTTCTCTTAAACCTTGTTTTACAAGTTAGATGGATTTCTCTCTTGTTTATTTTAGGGATTGTGTTTATTTATCAAGTAATTGAATTGCTTGTGGCGTTTACAAGATTCCTTGTGTTTATTACTCTATTGTTGCTTAACGCTTTTGTTGTGTTTTGAGGTGATAGAGGTAATCATTAAAGCTTTTGGTTGAATTGATTTCTGATCTTGGTGACTCGATTGAATCGGAGGTGCTATCTAGCTTTGTTCTGGTAGTGTTGCCGTATCAGTACAACTAACCAAACATGATTTAGTACAACAGTCCCAATCTCTGTCCACTGAACCAAACGCTTCATTGGACAGGACAATTGTCTAGTCCAGTCCAGTCCAGTCCAGTCCCGTCCAGCGTTCCAAACGCACCCTAGAGAAACTTTGGTATAGACAAACTATTCATTTAGATTAGTGCCTAGCATATCTCTAAGTTATGTATTCAATTCTCAAAATTTTCCAACGATCTAAAGAAATATTTATATACTTTTAATTTTAATTTTTATCTTACAAAATTTGTACTTACAAAGTTTATTTTTGGTTTATGCTCTTACAAAGCTAATGGTGGAAGAGGTAAAAGGTAAAGAGGAAATCAACATTGTACATGTAGAAGAGAAGAGAATATAAGCTAGCTTGGTGAAATGTGTGTCTTCTAATAAGCCTTTGTTGAATATATTTTAATATATTTCAAAAGGAAATATACGGTTAATGATTTGCCTTTCAATTTAAACGTTTTGAAGCCAAAAACTTTATAATGATTTTAAATACTAATGATAATACTATGAGCTTAAATTACCGAGAGAGGTTTGTTTAGTTTTTAAAGTTTTAAAATGTTGCGCAATTAATCTTTTGATTTCAATACTTTCAATGCCAAATGAGTTGGCAGGTTTCATCCTTGACCACTCTTTTATTTTGTATATTGAGAGCTCTATTGGAGTTACAAAGAATTTAATCTTTCAAATTAAATTATAGTAATAAATATTGAACATGAAGGTTTTAGTTTGAAGCCCATAAATAGAGCTCATGTGTTCTTTGTTTGAAATACCTCAATACACTTGAGAAGACTATTTTATTCCTCTTTTGTTCACTATTATGTTGTTGGGTCTTTGATTTCTCCTCTCCCACTTTTTGGGTTACTGGATTCTTTATAATGTTCTTAATAGTTTCTGAGGTGCTGCCGTTACAAGCAGAAGAACCTGTAAACTTTGCCATATGCATCGTTTAGGACAGTGCCCAACACGCCTCAGGTTATGTGTTGTCTTCCTAATTTTTCCAACAATTTAAAGGAATATTTTTTTTTGTCTCCTCTTCTTTAGTTTTCTCTTATGAACGTTGTTCTTACAAAGGTTTTTTTTTATTGATTTATGCTTTTACAAAGCTAATAGTGGAAGAGAAACTAAAAGGAACAAGGGAGAAATCAAGGTTGCACATATGGATGAGAATGATAAAAGCTAGCCTGGCTTTGTATGCCCTCTAATAAAAATTCTGATTACAAGTCTTATGTGAAATCTAATCCCGATTTAGGTAAAGGTACTTATTCTATTTGTGAACGAGCCAAATGATTTTATTTATATAAATGGGATGAGAAATGAAAATCCTCCTAAGAAAAAAAAATTAATTTATCATAAAAAAAAACTCTCCCCATGACGCCCCACCCTACTTCTCGAAGTGGAGCCGACAACAGGTTCAGGGGCCATCGACAATGGATTGATCCACAGTCTATACGTTGAAAACCTATCAGAAACGTGGCAACCGACAGACATATTCAGAATCATGTCGAAGTACGGGGAGGTGGTTGATGTCTATGTTCCTAAAAAGCGATCGATATCGGGGAAGAGATTTGGTTTTGTCAGATACCGGGGCATTCGGGATGTAAGTCGATTACTGTCTGATGTGAACCGTGTTGGTGGGTGCTAAGTTCGGTCAGTTCCTGCGGATGGACGGCAAAACAGAACAGCGACGAAGGTTAGGGGCTGCCTGTATCGAAATACTGACAGAACAGGACGACCTCATTAACAACAGGCTCCAGGTGTCCATTGCTACTTGCAAGTACTCGTTGGCGGTGGTGGAGGAGGCTGTGAATCTCTTGGAAGTGATCAATTCAGAATCCAGTGAAGTGCCGGAGATGGATGACCGGTCGATAGACGGGGACTACGGGGGGATGCGATCGAGGTCGGACCGGGATCGGAGGCCAGAGATGGAAAGAATTCTGGAATGGAAACACAAGATCCCTTTGGAATCATGCAGATTTTACGTCGGCAATCTAGCCATGACAATCGCCATGATAATCGCCTGGGACCCGTTTTTTACGCACCGCTGGATTTTGAGTCGTTGAGGAGGAATACCAGGACAGTTCCCATATGTGAAGCCGTTGATGACGAAGACAAGGTTTTAAAATTTCGGGAGTGTAGCCAACCTTTAAGTGGCGTGGGCTCTGCTCATGATGGGAGGCCCATTGCACTATCTAATTCTTTTGGGCCCCTGATGGGTCTAGAGGGGAGGAGGCTTCAACCCAGGTTTATTCTCGGGCCAAAGAAACTAGATGTGTGACCCCATCGTCATCTGCTTCATCAACTGATACGGTGAGGTCATACACTAGCACCAGCTCTGCGGATCAAATTACATCAAATGCGTCGTATTCCTCCGGGTATCTAGTACATCGACTTGATGAGGCTATCCATTCAAGTAGGGTGAGTCAACGAAGGAAGTTTAAGAAGAATAAAGATACTGGCAGTATGACATCCATATCATCGACGTCGGAAGTTATAAGGAGGGTTAATGAGAAACTTGTACACTCACAACCGCTGCAGCCTGAACTTCGGCCTACACCTGATACCTCTCCCAATCATGAGGATGAGATGACAGTTCATATGGGTGATAATTTGGGGTGGGCAGTGGATGGTAATCATCAGGAGATTGTGGAGATGGCGACTAACTTGGTGATGAAGGAAACACAGGAATGGGGTGCCGCAGGTGTTGATGTTTAGTCTGATCTCCTGGAATACAAGAGGCTCTCACTCGGGCCTGAAGCGTAAGCACTTGAAAGCTTTGATTAATTCGGAGCAAGCAAAATTTGTCTTCTTATGTGAAACAAGGCATCATGCTACTATAGAGCCATGGGTACGGAAGTTTTGGTCGCCTCCCAATCTGGATTTTGTAGGTGTAGATGTTGTAGGTGCTGCAGGTGGTTTATTGTTTATGTGGGACAATGATTTTTTCATCTGCTCTCAGCGTGCTTATAGTTCGCATTAGATACTAGTGGAGGGGTTCTTTGTACAGGCTAAGGTTACAATGACTATCTGTTGTGTATATGCGCCTGTGGATGTGGAGGAGAGGATCAGTATGTGGAGGGATCTGGTGGTATTGAAATAATCATATTCTTCTCCATGGCTGGTTGTAGGTGATTATAATGAAACCTTGGAGGGTTGGGAAAGAAAAAGTGGGAGGGTCTATGCCCGGGGTGCAGCAGCTCTACGTTAGTTTATAAATTCCCTTCAACTATTGGAGTTTTCCTTAGAGGGAAGGATGTATACATGGGCGAATTCTTTTACTGCCAGCCGTATTGATAGAGCCATGGCACAGTCTGACTGGAGTGTCGTTTTTCCCAAGCTGTTCTTATCAACAGGGCGACAGAAATATTCAGATCATTGGTCGTTAGTGCTCCGGCAACAGAAGGTCGATTGGGGTTTCAAGCCATCCCGTTTCCTCTCATGCTGGTGGTCCTATCCGAATTTCAAAGAGGTCTTGGCCGGCATGTGGTCTCGGGTTGAGCAACAATTGCCTGGTCGTTTTCGACTCCTAAAGAAGTTAAGTAGGTTGAAATTGGAGTTGGGCCACTGGAACAGGAATATATTCGGTCATATTGATAGGGATATGGTGGCTCTACAGGCTGAGGTTGATCGCCTCGAGTTACAGTTTGAGCAGACCTCCCTGTCTCTGGTGGAGAAAGAGCATCTTGCGGAATGTCGTAGCCAGTTATTTCAGAGAGAAAAGCAGAGGGAGGCCCTTTGGCGTAAAAAATCACGTGTTAATTGGTGTCGGTTGGGGGATCGCAACACGCGATTTTTTCATCTGACTGCCTGTAATCGTGGCCGTAAGAATGGAATTCATTATATACAAAAGGAAGGGATGATCTTGACGTCACCCCAGGAAATTAAAGAGGAGGCGTCGTCTTTTTTCTCTTCCTTGTATTCCGATATTGGAAGGAAAAGGCCTAGGATTGGCATCCTACCTTTTGCTAGCCTTGATGGGGTGACGGCCTCTTCATTGGAGCGTCCTGTGACTTTGGAGGAAATTAAGAAGGCTGTATGGGCCTGTGACAGTTCCAAGGCTCCGGGGCCTGATGGCTACAATTTTTTTTTATAAGAATTGTTGGGATTTGTTGCAGGATGATCTGCAGAATTTAATTCAGACTTTTTTCCTTACTGGCTCCATACCAAAGGGTGTGTGTTGTGCTTTTATTACCCTAATCCTCAAGAAGACAGATGCACGCACTTTTGATGTTTTTCGGCCCATCACCTTGATACACGGTATATATAAAATTATTTCCAAAATACTTGCAGAGCGAATAAAACCGGTGACGGAGACTTTGGTGAGTAGTACACAGTCGGCTTTCATTGCTGGTCGTAACATTCTAGAATGTGCTTTAGTAGCATCCGAGGCAGTACATTCTATCAAGGCCTCGAGCTCTAAAGCGGTCGTGTGGAAGTTGGACTTCCGGAAAGCATATGACTCGATTTTATGGGAGTATCTTTTCGAGGTCATGGAATGTATGGGCTTTGGTCGACGATGGCTGAGTTGGATCCGAGCTTGTCTCACCTCATCTTCCTTATCTGTACTTATTAATGGCTCACCTTTGCCATAATTTGGTATGCAAAGAGGTCTTAAACAAGGGGATACTCTCTCCCCCTTTCTCTTTCTATAGCTGCGGAGGGGTTGCCAGCCCTCCTTCATCGGGCTATTGAAAGGGGTTTTATACACCCGGTGTGTGTTAATGGTGTTCCTATTACTTTGTTACAATTTGCTGATGATACATTACTATTTTCTTCGGAGGACTTAGAGAATTTGATGCAGTTGAAGAAGATATTACGGTGTTTTGAATTGCTCTCTGGTTTGAGCATCAACTTTTATAAGAGCGGATTGGCAGGGATTAATTTGAACACTGGAACAGTGACGCACCTGGCAGCCTCTATTCTCTGCAAGGAGGCTCGACTTCCCTTCACCTATCTTGGCTTACCCCTAGGGGCTAATATGAGGTTGGCGCGTAGTTGGGACCCGATAGTTGCAAAGTTTTGGAGTAAACTGAGTGCTTGGAAAGGTAGATTCCTCTCTTTTGCTGGTAGGATCATATTGTTGAGATCGGTGTTGTCCTCTCTGCCCCTATATTTTTTGTCTTTGTTTAAAATTCCTGCCGTGGTGGCAAGGAAGATAGTTCGGCTGCAACGTACTTTCTTATGGGGTGGTGTGGGTGATAAAACAAAATTATGTCTTATTTCTTGGGATAAAATCACCTTACTGCGGTCACAGGGGGGCTTGGGTGTGGAGTACCCCCCTGGAGAAGAATCATGCTTTGCTTTTTAAGTGGCTCTGGCGCTATCGGACACAGGATGGTGGTCTTTAGCGTCGGCTCCTGCAGGCCAAATGCTCTATTCCTACTCCCGCATCCGCTCCCGTGTTTGCCCATGATACTGTTTTCTGGCATGATGTATGGTCCATTGCAGACTGCTTGAAGGATGTGTATCCCCGAGTATTTCGCCTGTCCACTTTCCAAAGTGCCTCTTTGTATGAGGTACGGCATGCTGGTTATTTACATCACACTCATTTGTTTGCATGGTCGAGAAGACTGTATCCATGGGAGATTGAGGTATGTAGTGCTCTTCAGCCGCAGATGGATGGGTTAATATTAGATCCTACTGAGTGTGATAGGTGGCTGTGGACACCGAATTCTACGCATGAGTATTCTGTTCGATCAACTTACATGCTTCTGCGCCCGGTGGCCCTGCCTACCTCGTGTCCGCTTCCCTGGCTATCTGTGGCGCCCCCGAAGGTTGAGGCTTTTGTATGGCGGGCACTACACGACAGGCTTTCTAGTAAGCGTCTCTCTTTTTTAGGGGCATTATTTCGATCACGGATGCTTACTGCCCCCATTTCCGTAAGCATATGGAGACTGTGGACCACATGTTACTTCATTGTTCGGTGGTTTACTCTTTGTGGCAACGTCTTGCGCGCTGGTGGGGAACGACATGGGTGATGCCGGGATCCCTTGAGGCGTGGTTACCCCAGTGGTTGTCTCCTGCAGGGGCATTGCGGTGTCAGGAAGTTTGGATGACTCTTGGTTATTCTATGTTATGGTCGTTGTGGTTAGCCAAGAATTCTTTGGTTTTTGAGTCTAAAACGCTGTATGGAGATGCCCTCTTTGACTTGGTACTCACTAGGGCTTTTTGGTGGATTAAGGTGTCCCATCCTCTCTTCCCTTACCCAATGGGTTGCATCCTTGCCACTCGAGAAGCATTCAAGGGTTGGTCAGGCAAAACCATTCACCTGCAGTATGGATAATTGATCTGTGCCCAGTGTTGCAGGATAGTGTTGTTTCTTTATTTCTGTTAGCTTCTTCTTTTGTAAATATGGCTTTCGCCTTCTTTTTTCAATAAAATTACATCGATTACTATCAAAAAAAAAATTAATTTGATTCAGGAGAGGATATTAGAGTTGAGATCATTTCACAAAAAAAATATTTTGTGGAAAATGTGAGTAAATAAAATTATATAACTCAAACTTGTCTTGTATAAGAATTGAGTGGTGCATTAAGAAGCTACCATAAGTCGTTTCCTCTTACACTCTAGTAAGAGATGAAGAAAACATGTTTATCTTTGAGATTTCACAATTATTAAAATTTTTGAAAAAAATAAATTTTTCAAAAACTCACATTTGGATGAACCTTGGCTTTCATATGTACCTTATGTTCATATAAATATTATTGGTTGAATAATTTATGTGAAACTATTCTTATTTTATGTGCTATGGTTTTATTCATCAAAAATTTCTCATAAACATTTTCATAACATGTCTTGCTTTAAAAATTGATCAAGTCAACTGAGATTTTCGACTGGGTGCTAATTAATTATGATTCTTTCTTGAACTTGAGAATTTTTTGAAAACAAAATTATTTGTATAATATGCTTAATTTTAGCACTATAGAATTTCGGTGAACCTATACATAATTGATTGTGTATAAAATAATGATTTTTGTGATATAAATATTATTGTTATATATAATATCGGATGTGGTATGTTGCTTTTATATTTTATATAAAATATATGGTAAAGCAAGTGTGACAGGAGGGTTAAAATTATAAGGGAAGTGGTAGCTTGATGATATTACAAATATTTAATTGAGAAACTTCTTAGGAAGTCTAGACACTTTGATGTCATACTAGTGACTATCTCCTTATTTTGCAAATCTTAATTTAATTATAGAGAAAATCGAGTAACTCGATATGAGTGTACACAAATTATTGAGAATTTGTTGCATCTGTGGGTGGGCTAACCCGTCAATATATACACAATCAAGTTTATGATTATTAGGATGCTTTGAGCAGACTTAATAAATCATTTGAGACATACCATGAAATTCTAGTTTATAATATAGGGGACTTCTATTGTACTAACAGAGAGTACAGTGATGTTAAATAAATTTTGTCAATTCATATGGAGTAAAGTTCACCGATATTGTGTCATTAATCACATTAATTATGAATTTTAAGGATTGAGATAGATAATATTTCTCTTTAACTAGCTAACTTTGAGGCTAAGTAATTGAAATTTTTTAGCAAATATTCCTTTGGAAAGACTACATGAAGAGAATAAATTCTATTGAGGAAAATAGACACATATAATTAATACCTTTTGGTAAAATATTGCTATTGAGAGATTGAATAATTTCCATATATAATGTGAAGTCATGAGTAATTTGGCCGATCCTCTGAAAAAATCCTGGGATGAGAATTAATAAACAGAACATCGAGGGGAATGGGACCTAATATTGCCTATATGAAATTAATTAGTGATGGTAATCCAACCTGCGTGATCGGAGATCTCGTGAAATAGGTTCATATGGGTATTAACAAGTCACTGATTAATTCTGCTAGTGCTCGTGCTTTTGTCCCTTTCTATGGTGTCAGAAAATAGTACTAGACTGCATTCATCGAGAGGATGAGTTAGAGTCTTAATGATCTTCATATCCCTTATGGGTGGTGTATAGCTTGCAGTAGACACTTGACGAGATCACCTATATGAGTGTGGAACGGGGCTGCTCCTATGAGGTTGTATTTCAGGGAGCACTTCTAGAGAACTCAAGAATTTCTAGGCGCGCGCACGGCCGAAATGCGCAAAATCGCGATAACACCAAGAATTGTGCTGGTGTAATATGACTGGTAAAGAGCATTGACTTACCAAAATGTTTATCAGTTCACAGTAACCATTGCTACGCTGACAGACATGGCTTGTTAAGACTTATCGGTCTAGGCTTAGTTCATAGTCTACAAACACCAGGTTCGACGTATTACACTCTTTAGTATTTTGGAACCCAACGAATTTATCTTTTTACGTGTGGGAGAATATTTATATTTCTTTTGAAATATGTGGAGCATTGTTGAATATATTTTAATATATTTCTTTGGAAAATATGGTTATTGATTTGCCTTTCAATTTAAATGTTTCAAGTTAAAACTTTATAAAGGTTTTAAATACTAATGACAATGCTCTGAGTTTAAATTACTGAGAGAAGTTTGTTTAGTTTTTAATGTTTTAAACGTTGGCAAATTAATCTTTTGATTTTAATGCTTTCAATGCCTAATGAGTTGGCAGGTTTCATCCTTGACCATTTCTTTTATTTTGAACATTGAGAGTTCTATTGGAGTTACAAAGAATTTAATCTTTCAAATTAAATTATGGTAATAGATATTGAGTATGAAGGTTTTAGCTTGAAGCCTATAAATAGAGCTCTATGTGTTCGTTGTTTGAAGTACCTCAAGACACTTGGGAAGACTACGTTATTCCTCTTTTGCTCTCTATTATTTTGTTGGGTTCTTTGATTTCTCCTCTTCCATTTTTAAGATTGTTGGGATCTTTATAATGTTTTTTGTTGGGTTCTTTGATTTCTCCTCTTCCATTTTTAAGATTGTTGGGATCTTTATAATGTTTTTTGTTGGGTTTTTTGATTTCTCCTCTTTTATTTTTAAGATTGTTGGGATCTTTATAATATTTTTGGTAGTTTCTAAAGTCCTGCCATTACAAGCAGAAGAACCTATTGAGTTTTGGGAGAACTTTGACATAAGCAAAATATTCCTTTAGGATTGTGCTCAACACACCTCAGATTATGTGTTATATTCCTAATTTTTTCCAACAACCTTATGTGAAATCTAATCCCACTTTAACTAAAAGTACTCATTTTATTTGTAAAAGAGCCAAATGATTTGTTTTGAGAATCCTCCCAAAATAAAAAAATTAATTTGGTTAAAGGAGATAATGTTTGTATGGTGATCATATCTCAACCTAATATGTGGCAAATGCGAGTAAAGAAAAAATTATGTGGCTTAAGCTGCATGGCTTTTATGAGAATTGTGATGCTATCATAAGCTATTTGTTGTTATATTCTAGTAAGGATGAAGAAAGATATATTTGTCTTTAAGAATCAAGAAAAACTAAAATTCTTGGGAAGTAATAAATTTTTCTAAAACTCACATTTGGTTCAACTTTAGCTCCTTACCCTTATATGCATATAAATTTAATTTGCATGACATTATTGTGAAAATTTGGATTAATATTTATTTCAAATTTTGGAAAATGAGCAAAAATAATATACTTATTAAAGGCTTTTTTATTCAAATTTTTATTAGAGATATCACTGACTGAATATTTTTTCGTGTAATTATTCCCATGTGCAATGGGATTTATTCATTAAGATTTTCCATAAATGTATTTTCATATATTTAAATCATGAATGAGATGATTATCTTGATTAATTTTTTGTGGAAATTTAAATTTTATATTTTTTAGGTGAGTTTGAAATTTTTTAAAAGTGTGCAGAATTTTTTTTACTTTTTTAATTTGGAGAAGGAAAAATTATATGAAAGACATTTTTATTACATGTCTTATTTTTAAAATCGATCAAAACACAATATGTGGTATAAGATTTTAATTGGGTGCTAATTAATTATAGTCTTTTATTGAACTTGAAAATTTTGTGAATACAAAAAGTATATGTATAAGATGCCTAATTTTAGCACTATAGAATTTTTGAGAACTCATACATAATTAATTTTGTATAAAATATAATTTTATTCATCAGTTTGATATAAAAATAACTATTGTTATAACGCGATCTAGATTGTTTACAAAGTAAGGTCCCAACGGGGGAGCGCAACCGGCTGGGAAGGTACAATCCAGCCAGTAGGGATATTCGGGAAGATCCTAGGGCGGTGGACAATTGTTCACAATAGCAGCCATACAAGAAGGGTGATGAGGCCCGTTCGATTGAGTAGACACGAGAAGAGGAGGACCGTTGGATACGAGGCACGTGAGGAAAAATATATAAAAGGGGGGAGAGATTGATTGAAAATCGTAAGCTCTATTTTGTAATGAAAATAGCTGGGAACTACCCTCATCAGTTCCGAGCTTCCATTTATAAAGTTTCCATCTTTTCTTGCTAATTTTTCCGATTCCCTTTACAAATTGATTGAGTTATATCAGTTATGCCTTACGTCACCCTCCAATTTGGCATTAGTTTTGATTTTGGCCCACCAGTTTATGTTATCACGATTTTAGCCTCTAATTTGGCCTCTACCAATTATTTTGCCCCATCCCCTCACTGTAACCGGATCAAACCGATTGACAAACCACTCGTTAGTTTTTAGTGGCTCAGTTGCCAAGTGCCCAAGTCACAACAAAAATCCTACCCCCTTTCTTCCGTCCCATACTCTCATCTAATGTTCTCATTCCTCCCACACATGACAAAACAAAAAATTAAAAAAAAGAAACCTCACTTCAGCTCTTGTTCATTTGGACCCGTCAATAGATAGATTTTACCACCAAAGACTCTTGACCATGCCAAGATGTTAATCAACCAAAAAAGTTTCAATTACAGCCAACATTGAACTGCGAATGAATTGTCATTTTTTTTTTTATGAGGAATTAAAACAAGAAAAGGCCATGTCCACATAGTACAAGCAATATTATGTTACTAAATATGGCATTTTTACTTGATGAGGCAATGTACAGTTTTTTTTAAGGAAAAAAATCAATCTTAAACATTTTAATGATAGGTTCGGCATGCTCTTAGAAGAACAAGATCTGAAGTCAACATTTTTTTTTCCCACAGGTTCTTCATTGCAATTGCTTCAAACAGATATGGCAGAAAGATACAATGATATGGTATCGCTATTTCATGTATCTGCAAGACGTTTTTTTGCAGAAAAAAATTACACCATTCCATACTAATATTTTATCTTAAATTATATATATGATATGCAGTGTACAACATATTCCTAAGACATTGGGAGTGTAATTATTTAATAGATTATGGATAAACAAGGGTTAGGTGAATATAATTTTTTTTTTGACAAAACAATTAACTTTGGAGAGTTGTGGATTTAAAAATTAGATTTTTGTAAGGTTTCAAAATTAGGCAGATAAAAATATAAAGTGAAGGATAGAGAAATTTAATTTTTTTTTGTTTTTTATGTTGTGCATAGGAGAACAATGAGAGTGAGGAAGAATGACATCTGAACCTAATTCGACTTCATTTTATTTTTTTTAGTTTCACTATTGACTGCATATAGCTGAGTGAGTCATTAAATTGTAACAGTGTATTGTCAACCGGTTGTATCCGATTATTGTAAAGGGGTGGGCCAAAATAACTAGTACAAGTCAACTTAGTGGTTAAAATCAAGACCAAGTAAACTGGTGGGCTAAAATCAATATCAGTGTCAAATTGGAGGGTGATATAACGCATTAAGCCTTTATAATATCGAATTTATTTTCTTACTTTTAAATTTTATATAAAATATATAGTGAAGAAGATTAAAATTATAAGGGAAGGTGGTAGCTTAATTTTATTACAAAATATTGGATTGAGAAACTTCTGAAGAAGTTTGGACACTTTAATGTCATACTAGGTATTACTTTATGATATAAATTCTTATTAAATATGGAGGAGATCCAATAACTTAATATGCAAATTATTAAAAATTTGCTACTTTTGTGAGTGGATTGAGCTATATACACAATCACTAATATGGTGATGGGTTCATTATACAACGAGGTTAAATGAATTTTTTAATTCATATTGACATTGGAAAATATTAAAAAAAGTTTGTATTGGCAATGTTATATAGTAGAAAAGGATCATATTCAACGAAGGATCTCATATTTTTTTAAAAGTTTCCTACTCATTTGACGTGATTTCACCTTGCACAACGTTTTAAAAGTTCATATATATGATCATATCTGATAAGATATGGTATTTTCTTACCACAAATTGTAAGTCAGGACCTTATCCCTTGGTCCGGCTAAGGACCTTGAGGAGGCAGGTCATTCAGCTAAGGACCTAGAAGAGATAGGTCATTCAGCTAAGTGACATAAAAAGACACGTGAAACATGCGCATTTAAAGAACAAAGCGTTAAAAAAATCTAACGCTTATTTCTTAATGTCAGAAGGAGCTGAAGGGGCTTTAGCTCCTGCTGCTCCACCCACCTTTTCTCTATAAATAGGGGGCCAAGGTAAGTCTTTCAGGACATAAGAGAGATATCAGAAGAAACTCACTCTCACCCACTCTCCACTCAATATTCTCTTTAAACACCCCCTTATCTAACTTAGGCATCGGAGGGTCTTTGGGGTCACAACCCAGGGCATCCCCAAGCCCTTTTCTTTGTTTCTTCTTGTAGACAAAATCTCAAGGACCTAATTGATACAAGAAGGACCTGTTAGGAATTAAGGAGCATCCTTTCAAGACTGAAGGCACGTGGATCAAGCTCACCCGAAATCCCATATCTCAACAATATCCATCAACGTTACATCGTAAAAACAAATTGATTTCCAACAATCAAAAGTATATTTTAATTTTGGATCCCAACGAAGTGATTTGACTTCAAACAAGGGAGTTTTGATGATTTATTATGAGTTAAAGCGGCCTAAAGATTTCTTATCCAACAATGTTAAAACAATAAAAAAGTTACATCCAACAATGTAACAACGTCAAAGAAGCACCAACAAACATGTTCGTGTTATAGTTATCAGACCCGGCCCCGACACAGAACCATAAAAGGTCATGGGCCGTGGTTCAGTGGTCCAACCGGGTTCGAATGGGGGGTTCAATGTAATTAACCCAGAATAATAATTACTAAATAATTAATTATTTTAATTTATATATATTAATTTTTACCTATATTTTGATAATAAAAAATAAATATAAATTATTATTTTCATTAAATAATATAATTTTATGTAAAAAGAGGAAATAAAATATTTTTTTTGTGTTTTGTGATTTAGAACTGACCCGGTTGGGTCATTGGTTCAATCGGGTCGCCACAGAACTGGCCGAGTCAGCGAGTTTTTCACGGTTCCTTGCAGATCCGGTCCAACACATCTAAAAACCCAGAATATGTTGCGGATCATGGTTCAACCGGTCGAATCGGCTGGGCCGGGCTGGGTTTAATAACTATGGTTTGTGTACGCTGCTGCGCTATATCTCAATTTTTTTAAAATTTTTTTTGAGACCTCGGTGATGTGATTATCTCCGGGTATTGGTCCTCCTACTATATTATTTTGATAAGAACGGTCTCTTTATATTAAAAATGATTAATCAAATCCATATTTGAAATGATTAATTTGATCCCCTCACCTGGTTGAATCATAGCTTAGCTGACGTGACACTCTAATTAATGATACTATCGGTCGGACGTGCTATAATATCATTTTTTTTAATATCTTATAGTCCAAAATGTTGGACCAAAAGTGGCTAGTAAGGGGGGGGGGGGGGGGGGGGGGGGGGGGGGGGGGGGGGGGGGGGGGGGGGGGGGGGGTGGGGGTTGAATTAGCCTTGCTAATTAAAATCTAATTTGGCGTCACAGATGCCAAACTGTTTTTCTCTCTAATTTTATGTTTTTGACAACTAATGAACACAATAATTTTAATGCTAAGAGTAAAAGGGTTAGAGAAAGTGTGACACAGAATTTATAGTGGTTCACCACACAGGACTACCTCCACTACTCAAGGATCCCCCTTGAGATTTCTAACTCACTCTTATTATGTTTTTTCACAGGTTTAACCACTAACCTATAATACAAGTTTTTCTCTAGGCTCAACTCTAACCTCACACACTCACCACAAAGCTTTCCCTAGCTTTTCCTTACACAAACCCTTTGAATCAGAAGATATTTCTAAGTACAACAACTTTTCCTTTCAAATGTTATCACTCAATGAATGAACTAAGAAAAATGTTTATCTCTCTCTCTTTTGCTTAACTTAGAGAACTGCTAGTGCACTAACTTTGCTTGAATTCGGAATCTCGGTTTAGCAACTTTAAGGTTCTCCTTGAATCAGCTTCTCATTATATAGACAAGTTGGATGGTGGCAAATTCAAAAGATCCGTTGCATGTCCCTTTCCATCCAGCTGGTTTGTCTTCTGAGGTGCCAGAGCGTCAACGTTCACTTTGCCTGTTGTCCCTCTCACTTTGGCACGAGATCCAGCTGTTAACAGCTTTTTGTCATTGATATCAATGTTTAGTATAGTCCTAGGTTGGTCCTAGGAAGTTTGAATTCAGCTGACATTTGATTTGGATGGCACAACAACTAGCAAAGTACAGGAACTAGCAAAGTACAGGAAACATAAATAAAACATGCATGATCCTAGGTGAGCATCAGATTTGGATGGCCATATGGAAGTCAAACACTAGCAGATTTCTGGCCGGATGAGGAATCAATGGACTCAACATCATCACTACCGTCATCATCCTCATCTCCTTCATTGGTTGTCTCAACCGCATTCTCGACAACCAACCGATCCAGTTGAGCTTTTCTGATTTCCATAATTTTCTTCATCATACCTTTAAGCTCATACAGCTCTTCCTTCATATCCTTTATCTCCTCAGTCAAAGCCTCAATACGGGCATGCTTAGAAGTGCTCGGCTGGACCACATAAAACACCCCATATTTGTTCCTTTTGAGCCGCATCTTGCTAAGAGTAGCGGTGCAGATGGAATCACCAAGTACCGAATGATGTGCTTTGGTGGGAATCACACTAAAGTGACGAGCAATCAGGGTGATGAGGCTTCCATAAGGTCGAGCAGCAGAGAGACGAAGACTGTGAAAGATGATGTACCAATAGTGAATAGGACTGTTTGTCAGCACATAACCCAGAAGCCACATGTCATAAGTCTTGAGCAAGGTCTGGTGTCCTCCACGGGGAATTAAGACTCTTGTGATAAAATAAAGAACCAACCTATGCTCGGGACAGAGATCCTGATAGGAACCCTTCTTGGTGTACTGCCCAAATAACATCTTCCTCTGCTCAAAAACACTAGGTGTGTTGGGCACATTGATAGGATTTCCAGAGGTAGTGTTATAGTACCTAACAGACCCTCTCTTCAATTTCAGCAGCTTCCTAATAAATTTGGCATTGACAAAGACAGAGATCCCACAAATCGTGCTTTGAAGACCAATAACGTTACCAATATCATCAGGCTTGGGTAACATATTTGTGCGGAAATCCTGAACCAAGGATTCATAAGCAGATACCTAAAGAGTGGCTAGTGTGGTAAGTTGAGCCCGCTCTACAGTTTCCACAACAGCAGACCCAATCAAATCCTCAAAGTGGACAGAAACAGATTTCAGAAATTTGAAAGCACTGCCCACAATTCCATTGGGATCCTTCTCTTCCTCCTCATCATCAACAATCTTCTTAACCTTCTTTTTGGACCTGGAGAGTTTCCCTGACTTGTTGACATGCTTGACCGAGGGCTCGTAGCATTCTTCACTCTCAGATCCATCTTCTTAACCCTCAGGCACCATAGGTGTACTCCCGGTTACTCCATCAGGGGTTACATCAGGAATCACTTCAATGCCATCCTCATCATCTTCCTATGATTCAGCAACCTCATAAACCACTTTTTCTTTTCCCTTTCTAGATGCAGGTGTCTTCAATCTTTGTACTTGGGTGCTGTCCCTTAGCGTCCGCTTTGGCATCGTTGATGCCATAAGCTTTTCTGGTCGAGTGGACTTCTTAGCAGTGGTTTTGGCACTTTTGGATGGATATTTCTGGGCTATAGGAGTGTCATCATCTGAGAGGGTTTTCTCAGAGGAGTTCCTAGGGTTCTCGGGTTGATTTTCAGGAGTGGGGCTAGGAGGAACCTCAAAAATATTCTGGGTAATGGAAGGATTATGAACAGGAGGAAGGTTAATGAGTGAGGGTTATTTTTGAACAAGCTCAAGTAGCTTGGCCTGCTTCTCAAGATCGATTTCCTTCACAAAGTGATCAATCATTGATTTCCTTTTCAAGGCACGGAATTTTGTCTGCTCAATGTGAAGCGCCCCGACCCGTATTTACCGTAACACAGTAAACACGTGCCGAAACTATTCATAACGATGGAACAGACAGTACAACGAGTAAATATTATACAACAGCAAACATCAAATACATCTGTCACCCATACTCGGGGACCATTATTCAAGCCCAACACAGTGCTCACAACAGCAGCAGATAGTATCAGTAATATACATATCACAGGAAATCAGTAACACACCAATACAAGCATTAGAATAGCAGCGGAAGACTTATGCACATGCAACGGTGGTATGGATCCGGAGTCAGGTGGAGAAGAAAGCAGCAGCCATCGAACGTCGTACCTGAACTACGGAAACAACTTAACCTACGGGATGAAACCCCGCAGGCGAGGGGTGAGTCCGAAGTGCTCACCGACCAAGAATAAACAGTGATATGCAAGCAACCGTAATACTTATAAGCAAACACAGACAAGCAACAACATATCGTCAACTGAACCAAGGCCAAAAGAATGCTTAATTATTATTACCAATTTTATCCTCCGGGCCCCCGTCACTGGACAAGCTAGGGTCGTACCTGGTAATCAATTAATTCTGGATGCTAGGTCAAGAACCAAACCACATATCAGAACAACCGGATATTCGGCATATCCGAGCCACCGCGGATATTCGGCATATCCGAGCCACTGGGTATTCGGTATACCCCAACCTCAGGCGACGTCATGCCAACCAGATATTCGGCATATATGAGCCACTGGGGATATTCGGCATATCCGAGCCACTGCGGATATTTGGCATATCCGAGCCACTGGGTATTCGGTATACCCTAACCACAGGCATGACGGGCCAACCAAACCAAAAACCGACCATAGCATCTCAAAATTAATTTTCAAACCATCGGGTCGTACTACTACTTTCCACCTGACAATAATATCAACATCTCAAATCAATTCCAATTCCAATTTCATATTCCAATTTCTTTTTCTCAATTTCCACAGTCAATAGTTCAACATCAATCTCAGCATAATATCCACAGAATCAATATCACAGTCCAAAAGCAACAATAATATCCACAACAGTCAATCAGCCAACAATCAGCAATTCAGCAGTTCAATCGATCAACAAAGCACACAAAGTATTACAGGCAACATAACAAGGGTTATCCATCCTCACCTTAGCCGATATCAACTATGAAATTGTTCAGCAAGTTCCAAGTCCGGTTCCTCAGCGAATTGCTCGTTATTAACTCCTATATCAATCAATAATATGCACATATAAGATGGTATGCAAATGTTATGCTAATACTGTATACCGTAAATTAAATTTAACCTCGGCTCGGTTACTCTCCCGGATTAATTCTCCATTATTATCATCATTCACCATTTATTTCAAGGTGTCAAAATACTATTCTATACTCATACCTATACCCGGGTACTATTCCGGTATTTTACTACCTTGATAATACCCTTTCCAAAATTATTCCTTAAGTATGTACTTTCCAAAATATTAGGTCTACGAATTATTATTTTTCTTCCATACCATATAATATTTTTCAAAATTATTTCCTCAAAGTAATTATTATAATACACTATATATTTTTCCCAGAATAATTATATACCTTTTATAATATTCTTTTCCAAAATATAATTTCCTCCAATTATTTTATTTTCCAACTTATCCCAGAATTATGTTTTTTTTTTCAATTTCCAGATTATATTCTTTTTTTTTAAATTTCGGACTGGGCCTCAAAAAGTACTATTTCAGCTCACCCATCCATGGTTCAAGCCCAAAGCCCAAAACTATTCCAACCCAACTATTCAGCCCACACCCATCTGACCCAGAACTCAACCAGCAGGTCGACCCGGTCAGGTAACCCGACCCATGAAGCATCCAAACGGGTCGCAACCACAACCCACGGGTCGTGCTCACCTTGCTTTGCAGGGGTGACGGCGTGGCGACGGTGGTGCGTGGCGAGGCGAGACAGCAGCGCGGCGTCACGGTGGCGCAACAGCAGAGGCGAGGATGAAGGCGGCGTTGCTGCGGCCGGCGGTTGCAGGAGATGGAGCGCGGTGGCTGCTGGGTGGCGCACGAGAGGAAGGCGACGGCGGCGGCTAGTTCGTCGGGGAGGAAGAAGGCGAGCTGCGAGGGAGGCCGGCGTGTGAGGAAGGAAAAGAGACGGTGGCGCGGCTGAGAGGAGGAAAGAAAAAGAGAGGTGGTTGGTGGTGGCCGGTGTGGCTCACGGCGGAGAAGGAGAAAGAAAAGAAAAGAAAAAGAGAGGGGAGAGGAGTGTTGCCCAAACGACGGCGTTTGGGTTTGTATGTGTGTTGTTTTTTTTTTTCCTGGTGAAGGAGAGCTGATGAGGTTTTGCAGGCAGAATTTTGCAGAGGTAAGGATGAAGATGAAGAGGTGATAGTGGTGTGCATGGTGGCAGAAGAAAGATAATTTTATAAGCAACAAAAGTCACTGGCTAATCACAAGTGAAATAGGTAGTTCACAGGCTGAATAGGGATTGGCGGCTGAACAATTGAACTTCAATTATGCAGTTACTATGCTGCATGTGAAGTGTGGCCCACCTGGACCAGAAAATATCTATGATACCCACTTATCTTATTTCTGGTCCGATAATTCGAGAATAACCCGGTTTTTCTGAAGATTCCCGGACCCGGAAAAATCCCAACTTGGTCCGTAAAATCCGCAGAAAAATCCCGAGCGTAGGACTATGCTCGGTTTCAGAATTCAAAGCTCGATTTACCACAATTTAATTACCCAAGATTAAAAATCAATGGTAAATTACTGTAGATTAACTTAAACAGTCCCTGGTAAAAATGAAATTTTTACCTGGGCTGTTACATTGGGATCAGTGAGGTGTGGAGGAACTCGAATCTGGGATAAGAACTCATCTGTAGAGGCTGCAATATTTGCAAGAGTTTTTGCAGCCTCTTAGTCAGTGATTAGTTCAGGTGGATTTGAAGGTGTGGAAGACATCTTTGGAGAGGAGTGTTTTCGCTTTATAAGAGGCTTTGGTAGAGTATTTGGAGGTCTTGTGGATGGATTTGATGGAGGGGGTTTTGTGTTTCTGGTAACTCGGGTAGAGGAATTCTTTGGAGAGGTGGGAGGTATAAGATTCTCGGTGTTTGAGGGTTTGGAGGAAATTTTTGCTCTTCCCATATCTCGTAACCGAAAATTTACAGAATTGATTGAGGTGACAATGGCTGAAATTTCAGTGTGAAGTGAAGGTTGGATAAGGATGGAGGTTATATAGTGGAGTTGGGTTACCGTTTTTATCCAACGGGTAGAAAAGAGATTTATAGCACTTATAACACTCAACCATATAGCCTAATAGGTAACGGTTGTCTCCCCGGCAATTCAGCTACTTTTCTACCCACTTGCACAATGTCAGACCCGTGAATATTATTTTATTCCTTTACTCATAGTCATTGACATAATGGTCTCACAGATGCCAAATCGTCCAGATTCCTTTTCTGACCATTAACCTACTTTGTGTAGACTTCTAGCCCATCCTTTTTAGGCTCATCATAGCTCAGATTTTCTAAGTGATATGTGTATTTTGAATGCATGTTTTATGCTTAGAATAATCAGAAAACATATCTGGATGTCTATGAATTTAAGGTGCATTATGTTGGGTCCCGATGGTACTATCTTGCGGAATAATGATCAACAAGAAATAAATGGCACACAGAATTTAACGTGGTTCACCCAAAACTTTTGGGCTACGTCCACAATCACGATCCCACGGAACTTCCACTATAAAAATAGTAGGCTTACAAGAGAGCTTTCCTAATAATAGGGGCATAATAAAACCGAGAGTCTACCCAAAATAGTGTCCCACAAGGTGTATCCCAAGTGTTTCCTAGAAATACCCCAAAAGTATTTTTCCCACTATTTTGACACTCCCTAATTTTAAGAGGGGTTAAGAAAAATATTAAGAAATATTTTTCTTCTCACCACTACTCTCCCTCTCTCTCAATTCTCTCTTCTCTCTATCTTCACTCTTTCTTTCTTTCACAATTATCTGTGAAAATTGGGATGCCTCGAAACTGAATGCTCCAGCCTATTTATAGGCTCTTTTGCTGCGTCCAAACCGTGTGAGCCACAACTTTTGAAAATTTGTTTTCAAAAGTTGCGACTTAACGGTTCAAATTGTCATTCCCTCCTTTTTTTTTTCTTTTTGACAAAGGTTGGCGTGGGCCCCACAAACATGTGGTGGAAAAACCCACCGCCTAACAATTCTCCCCCTTTTTCGACTACATGTTAGGGAGATCCACCATCCCGGCAGCTTCTCGGCAGTACTCAAACTTCCCTCTTGGAAGAGTCTTCGTCAGCATATCTGATCCATTCTCTGGAATAAAGTGTTTTTTCATCCTTGTATTAGACCTCAAAGTTGGAAGTCATCCCTCTATTAGATTTTGGCTTGTTTTCATCCCTCTATTTGTGAAATTTGTCTTATTTTCATCCTTGTGTTCGACTTTTTGGCCTATTTAGAGGGATGAAAACAAGCCAAAACCCATGGACAGAGGGATGAAAATAGACCAAAACCAATACAAGGATGACTTTCAACTTTATGGTCTAACACAAGGATGAAAAAAGGCTTTAATCCTCCATTCTCTTCTGTATGGATCTTCTTGAGTTGCAGCATTTTCTTCTCCAGTACATCCCTGATCCAATTATATCTCACATCTATGTGTTTTGATCTGGAATGAAAAGAGGCATTCTTCGCAAGATGGATAGCACTCTGACTATCACAAAATAGTTGATAACTGTCTTGCGAATCCAAGTTCAGTTAAGAACTTCTTCATCCATAACAAATCCTTGCATGCTTCCGTTGCTGCAATAAACTCAGCTTCAGTTGTTGACAATGCAACACACTTCTGTAATCTTGACTGCCATGACACAGCTCCCCGTGAAAAATTAATCAGGTATCCTGATGTAGATTTTCTGGAACTAACATCACCAGCCATATCTGCATCTGTATATCCAACCAGCACCGGTTTGTCTTCTTCATAACATAAACACATTTTGGAGGTTCTTCGAAGATACCTGAGAATCCACTTAACAGCATTCCAATGCTCTTTTCCTGGATTTGAAAGGTATCGGCTCACCACTCCGACTGCATGAGCAATATCTGGTCTGGTGCACACCATGGCATACATCAAGCTTCCAACTGCTGAAGCATATGGAATCCGCTCCATCACTTTCTTCTCCTCATCCATAGATGGACTCTGCTCAGAACTAAGTCTAAAGTAGTTAGAAAGAGGACAGCTGACTGCTTTAGTTTTATCCATATTGAACCTCTGGAGTACTTTCTCAATGTACTTCTCCTAAGACAACCATATCTTCTTAGCTTGTCGGTCTCGGATAATTCTCATCCCGAGAATTTGTTTTGCTGGCCCTAAGTCTTTCATAGCTAAAAACTTGCTTAGCTGTACTTTCAAGCTGTTGATTCTGAAAACATTATGGCCAACAATCAGCATATCATCCACATAGAGCCATAGGATGATAAAGTCATCTTCAGAAAATTTCTGGACGAATACACAGTGGTCTGAAGTAGTCTTCTTGTATCCCTGTTGCCCCATCACAGACTCAAACTTCTTATACCACTGTCTTGGGGCTTGTTTTAAGCCGTAAAGGCTCTTCCTCAATCTGCAAACATAGTCCTCTTTTCCTTTCCGCTGGAAACCCTCTGGCTGCTCCATGTATATCTCTTCTTCCAAGTCACCATGTAGGAAGGCTGTTTTAACATCCATCTACTCAACCTCCAGGTTAAGACTTGCAGCTAATCCCAGCACCGTGCGGATTGAGGTCATTTTCACCACTGGTGAGAAGATTTCATCAAAGTCAATCCCTTTCCTTTAACTGAAACCTTTGACAACCAATCTTGCTTTGAATCTTGGAAGTGGACTGTGCTCCTCATGCTTGATCTTGAACACCCACTTGTTCTTCAAAGCTCTCTTGCCTTTAGGCAACTTCACCAGCTCAAACGTCTTGTTCTCATGCAAAGATTTCTTCTCTTCTTGCATGGCTTGAATCCACTTCTCCTTATGCTCATCATCAATAGCTTCATCATAGCTTTCTGGTTCTCCCCCGTCAATGAGCAACAAATAATCACTTGGAGAATATCTGGTAGAGCGTTGCACAACTCTGCCAGACCTTGTACGATAAGGAGAGCTATTTGAAGGCTGAGGATGGTCATCCCTGACTGTATCATCATTTCCATCATCCTCGTTACTCTCAGCTTCTGCTGACTCATCTTCAACAGGAACATATGAAACTTCAGGATGAATATCCTGAACATCATCTCCAACTTGCCTTGACACCATTGTAGGAGGTAATTGAAACTTTGCTGAATCAACACTGGCCTTCTCTGCTTTGTCAATATCTTCTATGGTCTGATCCTCCATAAAGACAACATCTCGACTCCTGATAAGCTTTTTCTCCACCGGATCATAGAACCTATAACCAAGCATATCTTGACCATAACCGATGAATACACACTGCCTTGTCTTGGCATCCAGTTTGCTTCTTTCATCCTATGGAATGTGAACATGAGCTTTGCACAAATACTCGTAACTCATCATAGGATATGTCCATGCCTGACCACACCTTCTCTGGAGCTTCATACTAAAGGGAAACACAGGGTGAATGGTTCAGCATGTAAGCCGCTGTAAACAGTGCTTCTCCCCAGAAAACCTGTGGTAACTTTGAATGAAAGAGTAAACATCTGGTTCTCTCAATCAAAGTTCTGTTCATCCTCTCAGCTAAGCCATTCAACTGTGGAGTTTTGGGAGGAGTAAACTGATGCCGAATACTATGTTGTTTGCAGTAAACATCAAATAGACCTGTGTACTCACCACCATTATCTGTCCCGATGCACTTCAGTTTCTTTCCAGTCTCTCTTTCCACCATGGTTAGGAACTGCTTGAAGACTGATAACACTTGATCTTTCGACTTCAATGTGTAAGCCCAAGTCTTTCGTGAATGATCGTCAATAAATGTCACGAAATACCGGGCACCACTAAGGGACTTGTTAAAAGGCCCACATAAATCAGAGTGTACCAGTTCTAACACATCTTTCTTTCTAGAAGGAGGAAAACTCTTGAAAGGAACTCTATTTTGCTTACCAGCTAGACAATGAGAGCACTTCTTTAGCTGGATCTGGTTCAATCCTAACAGAGCTTTCCTCTTAACTAGCTTCGTCATTGACTTCTCGCTCATGTGTCTGAGACGTCTGTGCCATAGCTGGACTTGGTTGTCATTTTCCACAATGTTGACAACTTGTTGGGAAATCTTCGCTTGCATCACGAACAATTTTGACACCTTTGTACCTCGTGCCACTACTAGCGAGCCTTTGGTGAGTTTCCATTTGCTGTTGTAGAAGGTATTACAAAAACCATCCTCATCAAGCTTATCAACAGAGATCAGATTCAGTCGCATATCTGGAATATGCCTGACATCTCTTAGAAGCAGCTTCATCCCGTTCGTGATCTCTAGGCAAACATCTCCTTTGCCGACAACCATCGAGGATTTATCGTTTCCCGTTCTTATAGTCCCAAAATTACCAGGAGTGTAAGAAGAGAAGAGTTCTCTCCGTGGGGTAGCATGAATAGTAGCACCACTATCAACTACCCAGCTTGTCTCCTGGATAGTAAGGTTGATGATATCATCATCAAAAACTACATTGAACTCTCCGAGAGTATTCGCTTCATCATTACTGCTTTCTTCTTTCTTCACATCTTTGCCTTTATTCTTCTTCTGCTCTTTTTTGAAGAGTCGACAGAATTTCTTGATGTGGCCCTTCTTCTTGCAGTGGTGGCACTCAACATTGGCGAACTTGTTGGATTTACCCCTGCTCTTGTCTCTGCTACCTTGACCTTTGTTCTGGGTTCTCCCCCTCGTCACTGTGGCCAAGACTTCTGACTGTGAAGAAGATGAGCCTTGTGTTCTTCGCCTCATTTCTTCATTCAGGATGCCACTTTTGACGGATGCCATACTCACGACATCGTTAGGTACAGAGTTTGTAATTGAAACCTTCAAAGTTTCCCACGAATCTGGGAGTGTCGCCAGAACCATAAGAGCAAGTACCTCGTAGTCAAATTTTATGCCCATGCTAGACAACTGGTCCACGATCCCTTGTATTTCATTTAGGTGATCTGCAACAGTTGTGCCTCCTTGATATTTTACTTGCATAAGCTTCGTCAAGTAAAATAGCTTGTTGTTCCTTGTCTTGGAGGCATATAATTCTTCGAGCTTCTCCCACAGCGTTCTAGCATGCTCAATGCTAGAAATGTGGTTGTAAAAATTATTCTCAACAAATTGCCGTATGTACCCGCATACCTGATTATGCTCGAATTCAATTCATCTTGTTTCTCCATAGGTGATAATTTGTGCCATCAAGAGTGATCATCTTGTTTATCCTCGCATCCATCTAGACCAAAAATTTAGCTGGCTCTTTTGGACTAGAAAATTCCCCGGTGGTGAATAGTACCCGCACAGAAGAATAGTACAAATACGGTGAACAGTACCATATGTATGAACAGGACCGTATAAACGAACAGTAAAATACGCCCTTATAAATAGTACCTTCCGAACAGAACCTCGAGCTCTGCTACCAGTTGTTGGGTCCCGATGGCACTATCTTGCGGAATAATGATCAACAAGAAATAAATGGCACCCAGAATTTAACGTGGTTCACCCAAAACTTTTGGGCTACGTCCACAATCACGATCCCACAGAACTTCCACTATAAAAATAGTAGGCTTACAAGAGAGACTTTCCTAATAATAGGGGCATAATAAAACCTAGAGTCTACCCAAAATAGTATCCCACAAGGTGTTTCCCAAGTGTTTCCCAAAAATACCCCAAAAGTATTTTTCTCACTATTTTGACACTCCCTAATTTTAAGAGGGGTTAAGAAAAATATTAAGAAATATTTTTCTTCTCACCACTACTCTCCCTCTCTCTCAATTCTCTCTTCTCTCTATCTTCACTCTTTCTTTCTTTCACAATTATCTGTGAAAATTGGGATGCCTCGAAACTGAATGCTCCAGCCTATTTATAGGCTCTTTTGCCGCGTCCAAACCGTGTGAGCCACAACTTTTAAAAATTTGTTTTCAAAAGTTGCGGCTTAATGGTTCAAATTGTCATTCCCTCTTTTTTTTTTCTTTTTGACAAAGGTTGGCGTGGGCCTCACAAACATGTGGTGGAAAAACCCACCGCCTAACATATTGAACCTAGCTCCAACTGAATTTTTGCAAATTGTTCTTCCTTCAAGGGTTTAGTGAATATATCTGCAAGTTGTCTCTCAGTTGTGACAAAATCAAGTATTATATCTTTCTTAAGCACACGATCTCTAATAAAATGGTGCCTTATTTCTATGTATTTAGTTCTTGAGTGTTGAATAGGAATTTTTAGTCAAGTTTATGGCACTAGAACTATCACATAAGATTGGTATAGTGTCAAACTTCAAACCATAGTCAAGTAATGTTTGTTTCGTCCAAAGAAGTTGTGCACAACAAGATCCTGCAGCCACATACTCTGCCTAGGTTGTTGATGTAGCCACTGAATTTTGTTTCTTACTAGACCAAAAAACTAGTGAATTTCCTAAGAATTGGCATGTCCCACTACTACTCTTTCTATCAAGCATGCATCTAGCAAAGTCAGCATCACAATATCCAATTAAATTAAATGACTCAACCTTGGGATACCAAAGACCTAGAGAGGGTGTTCCAGTTAGGTATTTAAAGATTCTTTTAATAGCCCTCAAATGAGATTCTTTAGGACATGCTTGAAAATGAGCACACACTGAACATAATATCAGGTCTAGATGCAGTAAGATAGAGGAGACTTCCAATCATACCTCTATATTTCTTAATGTCTACTTCTTTACAGGATTCATCTTTATCAAGCTTTGTTGTTGTGCTATGTTGGGCTCACTTTAGCGTCTGACATGCCAAACCGTTTGAGTAACTCCTTTGTATATTTAGTTTGACCAATGAAGATGCCATCATCATATTGTTTGATTTGGAATCCAAGAAAGAAGTTTAGTTCCCCCATCATGCTCATCTCGAATTCACTATGCATTAGTTTTTCCAAATCTTGACATAGAGCATCATTAGTAGCACTAAATAATATATCATCAATATAGATTTGCTCAATAATTAAGTCATTCTTTTGGTGTTTCACAAAGAGTGTGGAATCAACTTTACCTCTAACAAAATTTTGAGAGAGAAGAAATGTACTTAACCTGTCATACCATGCCCTTGGAGCTTGTTTGAGTCCATATAGAGCCTTTTTAAGCTTATAGACATGTTTTGGATGCTCATAATCCTCAAATCCGGGAGGTTGATCCACATACACCTCTTCCATGATTACACCATTCAGAAAGGCACTTTTCACATCCATTTGGTAGAGTTTGAAGGACTTATAGGATGCATATGCAAGTAGCATCCGAATGGACTCCAGGAGAGCAACGGGTGTAAAAGTCTCATCAAAGTCAATTCCTTCTTCTTGGTTGTAGCCTTGTGCCACAAGCCTAGCTTTGTTCCTTGTTACATTTCCAGCCTCATCCAATTTGTTCCTAAATACCCATTTAGTTCCAATTATTGGGTAATTGGCGGTTCTAGGAACTAATTTCCAAACATCACTTTTCTCAAATTGATTGAGCTCTTCTTGCATAGTCAACACCCAATTTTCATCATTGATGGCATCATCGACATTTTTGGGCTCAATTTGTGAGAGAAAAGCTTGATGGGAATTGAGATTGTGCAAGGATGATCTTGTAGTTACACCTTTAGATGGATCTCCAATAATGTCACTGGTTGACAATCCTTTTGGCACCTTCAACGCCGAACTGTCAGGTATTGCATGTGATGTAGCTTGTGAATTGGTTTCATGTCGAGTTGCGGAATCATCATGCAACTCTTCTTCAATCTCAGCAGACCTCTCAGGAATGTTAGCAATAATATCTCTAGGCTGCTGACAAAACACATCCTCAACCGCATCATCATTGTTAGTTGACTCAATTTCATCAAATACCACATGTATTGATTCCTCAACTATAAGTGTTCTTTTGTTGTAAACTCTATAAGCTTTACTTTTAGTTAAGTATCCTAGGAACACACCAACATCAGATTTAGCATCAAATTTCCCTAGTGAGTCTTTGGTGTTTAATATAAAGCATTTTGGCCCAAAGACTTTGAAGTAGCTTATATTTGGCTTTTTATCATGCCAGAGCTCATATGGTGTTTTCTCAAGTTGTGACGTAATGGTTACCTTATTTAGAACATAACATGCGGTGTTCACGGATTCAGCCCAAAAGTAAGTTGGCAATGATTGTTCATTCAGCATTGTTCTTGCCATTGCTTGCAACATTCGGTTCTTCCTCTCTACTACCCCATTTTATTGAGGAGTTCGAGGAGCCGAGAATGTATGTTCATAACCATTTTTTTCACAAAAATGATTAAAGACAAGATTATCATATTCACCACTATGGTCACTCCTAATCTTCGTTATTTTATAACCTTTTTCATTTTGAAATTTTCTTACTAAAGAGGGAAACTCATAAAGTGCATGATCTTTTTGTGAGAGAAATATAACCCAAGCAAAACGGGAATAGTCATCAACAATGACAAATATATAACTCTTACCTCCTACACTTACCACCTTAATGGGTCCAAACAAATCGAGATGTAAAAGCTCAAGTGGTCTAGTAGTGGAGATGCACTTCTTTGGTTTGAATGAACTTTTGAATTGCTTTCCGTATTGGCATGCTTGACATACCTTTTCTTTTTCAAACTTCAGCAAGGGTAGTCCCCTTACAAGTTCCTTCTATTGATGATTTGATATAAGCTTATGATGTGCATGCCCCAATCGTCTATGCCAAGCTCAGCAGTCTCTATTCTAACATTTAAACACTTATTTTCCGGATTAGAGACATCAACCATATTAATGGAATACAAGTTTCCTTGTCTTTTACCAACAAGCAAAGTTTGATTATCATCATTGTTAGTTACTAAGCATTTGTTAGATTCAAAAATTACTTTGCATCCATGGTCACACAACTGACTTATGCTAAGTAAGTTGAATTTTAGATTTTGAACTAACAACACATGCTCAATGGTTGGATCCTTACCGATATTACCTACACCCAATACCTTTCCTTTCGATTTGTCGCCAAAGGTGACAGAACCTTTACCTCTCGGATTTAAGGATGAGAGTTTGAACATATCACCCGTCATATGTCTTGAGCACCCACTCATCTGCATTGACCTGTTGCAATGTCAAGTTTTAGGTACCCAAACATGCTTGGGTCCTTGTGAACTAGTCTTGGTACTTTTAGGTACCCATATAAACTTTATGGGACAATTCTTTCTCCTAAAGATGCAATTCTTGATTTTGTGTCCGTGTCTATTACAATAGTGACAAGTGATGTTATGGCTAGATGCAGTCCTAACAAATTCAGTCCTATGATATGCTTTAGTTTTTCGGGTATTAGAAGTATAGTTAGGCTTAGCTTGAAAAATGTGATGTGTAACTCCAAGACCTACCTTTTGTAATGTATGTCTTTGTTGACTTAGAATCATACCTAAACCTTTACTACCATGATCAAACTTTTCAAGCATACTTTTCAAAGAATCCACAGTCTTTTTCAGATCTATATTTTCATGTGCAAGTCTTGTATTCTCTTCTTTATATGTATCAAGTTGTTGCACAAGAACCTTTTGTGACTTAGCAAGAGTTTCTCTATCCGCTTTGGCGTCTTCAAAGCCATTATTGCACAGAGTCAGATTTTTAGCCATTTCTTCAATTTTTACCATACACTCTTTCTTTTCAGATTCTAAAAGTTCAACCTTCCTTTTCAATACTTTGTTTGTCTTAGCCATGGCTTCAAAACTTTCATATAATTCTTCATATGCATCATGGAGTTCATGAAAAGAAAAGCTAGATGAGTTGGAATGATTTACCTCTTTTTCTTCTTGTGCCATAAGACAAAGGTTTGTCGATTCCTCTTCATCCGATTCATCATCAGAATCAAGGTCATCCCATGCAGTCATTGCTTTCTTCCCCTTATTCTTGAAGTTTTTGAACTTGGGTTTTCGTATGTTGGGACATTCGGCCTTGATGTGCCCGGGTTAATTGCAATCATAGCACAAAAGTTGCTCTTTCTTTGATTCATCAACCTTCACATCTCTGAAGTTCATACTCTTGAGGTTTCTCCTTTTCATGAATTTCACAAATTTCCTTGTAATTAAGGCAACATCTGGGTCACTTTTGGAATCACTCTCATATGAAGACTTGAGAGCTATATCCTTCTTTCTTTTTGGTTTTTTTTCAAATTCTGACCCATGAACAATGAGACTTCCCATAAGATCATTGTAAGTGAGAGTGTTCATGTCTTTGGCTTCCTCAATAGCAGTAACCTTCGGTTCCCATTCAGAGGAAAGAGATCGAAGTATTTTTGTCACCTTCTCCTCGTTTGTGATGATTTTGCCAAGACAAGCCAAGTTGTTACACAAGATAGTGAATCTTGTGTCAAGTAATTGTATGGTTTCATCTGGCAACATTTGGAACAACTCAAACTCTCTCATCAGTCGATTCATCTTTGACTCTTTGACTTGGTTTGTTCCTTCATGCGCAATGCATAGAGTACTCCAAATTTCATGTGATGTTTCACATGATCCGACTCTTTCAAATTCGGTTTGACTGATGCCACAAAGGAGTGCATTCTTTGCTTGGGCCTCTAGTTGGCGTTCTTCATTTCAGCTTCACTCCAGGACTTCATTTCCTTGGTTGGACGTGAGTAAGGAGAATTTACAGCTTCCCACATCTCAAGATCCTTTCCTTAAAGAAAGGTCTTCATGCGAAACTTTCAATGATCAAAGTTGAGGCCATTGAAGAAGGGTGCATTATTGATGTTGTTTCCCTTAAATGCTATGATCTTTTCTCCTTGATATTAATCCACAGATGGAGATTCCTTGCTTCGCTACCAATTGTTGGCCCAAAAGTGGCTAAGAGAGGGGGGGGGGGGGTTTGAGTTAGCCTTGCTAATTGAAACCTAATTTGGCGTCGTAGATGCCAAACTATTTTTCTCTCTAATTTTGGGTTTATGACAACTAATGAACACAATAATTAAAATGCTAAGAGTAAAAGGGTTAGAGAAAGTGTGACACAGAATTTATAGTGGTTCGCCACACAGGACTACCTCCACTACTCAAGGATCCCCCTTGAGATTTCTAACTCACTCTTATTATGTTTTTTCACGGGTTCAACCACTAACCTATAATACAAGTTTTTCTCTAGGCTCAACTCTAACCTCACACACTCACCACAATGCTTTCCCTAGCTTTGCCTTACACAAACCCTTTGAATCAGAAGATATTTCTAAGTACAACAACTTTTCCCTTCAAATATTATCGCTCAATGAATGAACTAAGAAAAGTGTTTATCTCTCTCTCTTTTGCTTAACTTTGAGAACTGCAAGTGCACTAACTTTTCTTGAATTTGGAATCTCGGTTTAGCAGCTCTAAGGTTCTCCTTGAATCAGCATCTCATTATATAGACAAGTTGGATGGTGGCAAATTCAAAAGATCCGTTGTATGTCCCTTTCCATCCAGCTAGTTTGTCTTTTGAGGTGCCAGAGCGTCAACACTCTGGCACCTCGGAAGACAAATCAGCTGGATGGAAAGGGACATGTAACGGATCTTTTGAATTGTCATCATCCAACTTGCCTATATAATGTGATGCTGATTCAAGCAGAACCTCAGAGCTGCTAAACCGAGATTCTGAATTCAAGCAAAGTTAGTGCACTTGCAGTTCTCAAAAGTCAAGCAAAAGAGAGAGAGATAAACACTTTTCTTAGTTCATTGTGAGACAATATTTGAAGGGAAAAGTTGTTGTACTTAGATATAGCTTCTGTATCAAAGGGTTTACTGTAAGACAAAGCTAGGAAAAACTCTGTGGTGAGTGTGTAAGGTTTGAGTTGAGCCTAAGGGAAAAACTTGTATTTTAGGTTAGTGGTTGAACCCGTGAAAAACCATAATAAGAGTTTGTTAGAAATCTCAAGGGGGGATCCTTGAGTAGTGGAGGTAGTCCTGTGTGGCGAACCACTATACATCTTGTGTCATATTTTCTCTAACCCTTCCTCATTGTATTTTGATTAGTGTGTTTATTAGTGGTCATAAACACAATTTCAGAGAGAAAAACAGTCTGGCATCTGAGACGCCAAATTAGATTTTAAACAGCAAGGCTAATTCACTCCCCCACCAAAAAAAAAATGTAACATTACAAAAATTTTGTACGCTAAATCGTTAACTCTGTAAAAAAAAGATTCGTCGTATTTAGCAATATTAATGTATATGATTTTTTTTAAAAAAAAAAATCAACCTGGGACGACCAAATTTTGATGAACTATTGCAAGTTAAAGACTTTTTTATTAGGTAAAAATAGAAATTCTTAGCGGAAGATGAAAGAGGAATTCTTATTCTTATATTCAATGAAAACCTTTTGTTCACATAAAGAAATTCAATATTCAATAATTTATTGAAAAGCAACTTTTTTAGAAACATAAAGCAAAGTTACATCCAAAATTGTCTTTCTTAGGATTATGGCGATCCCACATACCTTTATTTAGTTCGGTTCTTTTAGGTACTTATATTATTTTTTGGGCCATCCTATACCTATACTATATCAATCGGTTCCATTGTATACCTATACTAAATAAGTTCGTTCCATCACATCCTTCCGTCTATCTCCCGTCAATTCGACTATTAAGTGATGCCACATGGCAAACTTGATGTCACGTAGCAAATTATTGGCCCCCCACATTCCTATACTATTTCATTCAGGTACTTTTTTCGGCCTATCCTATACCTGTATTATCTCAAATGGTTCTATTTTGTCCTTCTATCAGTCTACTGTAACGAACGTCAACTAATGTTAGGTGGCTTTCGTCATGTAGAATTTCTGTGGGCCCCACTAATCGATAAAGTAATAAAAAGTTAATTAAAATTAACTTCTTATAAAAAATATATATATTTTATGCCCTAAAAATCACTAATAATTTTAGTAGGCCACACTAATCGATAAACTAAGTTTTGCTTTTACAGAATTTTGAAACTGGAAAAAGTAATAAAAGAATAATTTAGGTTAATTTTTTATTGAAAAAAAAAGAGAAAAATATTTTAGGGCTTGCAAAAATTTGAAAATTAAAAAAATAAAAGATTAATTGTTTAACTTTTATAAAAAGTTTGAAAAAAATCATTAAAAATTAAACAATTAATTTTTATTTTTCATTTTCAGAAAAATAATTTCTTATTTTATCGATTAGTAGGGACTACAAGAATTTCACGTGACAAAAGCTACCTAGTATAGTACAGGTATAGAATAGGCCAAAAAAAAAGTACAAGTACATAAAAGAACGGAACGAAATAATATAGGAATGTGGGGGGCCAATAATTTGCCATATCTCACGCCACATGGCATCAACTAACGGTCAAACTAACGGAAAATAGAAGGAAGGATGTGATGGAACAAACATATTTAGTACAGGTATAGGATGGGCAAAAAAAAATAGAAATACCTAAAAGAACCAAACTAAATAGTATAGGTATGTTGGAGGGCCATAATCCAAAGATTTTACTTAGAAAGAAGAAACTGTGTTTGCGTGGAAGTTTTCATTGTATTATCCACCTAATGAAACTATTTTGATCACATGGAAAATTATTAAATATTCAAAAATAGCTTTTAGGATACGACAAAGCAAATTAGGTTTGTGAAAGAATAGCCTGTAATTGCACTATACAACAATAAAATTCTTGAAAAAAATTCAATTTAACAAAATAATATGTAGAAGAAAGTATAAATCACCAAAAAAGTTGCAGCTAAGTCTAAGTAATATTTTCTTACAATTTTCAATCATATATTTTCTTTTCTATATGGTATTTTGCAACTTGGTGAGAATACTAAGCCAAATCACCTGTGATTTTCTTGTGCCTAACGAAATCCAAGAAATTATGCATGATCCAAGGAGCTCATGATCCGAGAGATACAATAACCAAATATATATACATACTAAAATCAGTTGTCGACCAAATGAAGAGACATTCCTCCTTTAAGAAACAGTATACCAATGCATGTGCCATTGGCTTGCAATAGTTGTGAAAATCCAAGACCAAGGGAAACATTAAAAATAATAATAATAATAAAGCTTTAACCATCAATTTTGCAGTTTACCCAATCCAATTCAAATTTTTATACTAATTAAAACTAAAGGTTTAACCATTAATTTTTGTGCGACACCTTATGCATTGCATACTCGTGGCGGAAAACCATTTACCAACAAATAAATCATCATATAACTAATATTTCACCCAAAAAACCAATGTGTGATATAATTGGCAGGTTACAATTATGTGGATATTTCTTCAAATAGCTAGCTAGGCCTTGTCTTTCAATCACAATCGATGTTATATGGAATTATATATATCTATAGGATAGACTTGTTTGCATGCATCCGTGATGGATTCTTTCTGGAGGAGATTATTCAAAAATACAAGAGAATGGATCTAATTTGTAAGGGTTTTTATTTTGAGAAAATTTAAAAGGGTAATTACTAATTAGGTAGGTGGGATTTGGGGGGTAGTGAAGTCAACTCCGTCGTGATTTATAGTACCAAGTTTTTGCTTAATCTAAGTTGTGACATGTGTGTGTCTGCCCTTGCAAGGAATCTGATGGAGGAGGGAGCCAGTCGAGGACCTTGCTTCCCCTCCCGCCCCGAGTAGCACCAGTAGAGTCATGCCACCTGTCACAAACACCGACACTGTGTATTAGCCTCCGGCGGCGTTGTGTATGCATGCTAGCTCCTCCTACGCTCACACATCCATTGTCGTGTCGTCCTAGCTAGCTAGCTAGCTAGCTCCCCCTCCATGATTCTTGACCGCCGGCCCCCGGTGGAGCAGAACCACACAAGCATTTACACACCCCCCAATGATCATGTGCATATCTTCTGCATGCATCCAAACATTAAACAAAATCCCGCACGTACGGTTGCTTGCAATTTCATGTACAATACAGATTTTGCAGTACCTACCAATTTATTAATTCTCCCATTCCCTCATCATATAATAATCACTAGCTACCTAGTCTGGTACTCCCCCATCCGATTTTCGGTCATGTCCCATATTTTTCCAAGTTTGGATCACATATATACAGTAGTCATCCGCGAGCGAAGAGAGTCATTTAATTAGTCGTTGCTCTTCTTTTCTATAAAAGTAAAAGAAAAATTAATGAAGCAAAAGAAGGTAGTGTGCATGGTACACTGATCGAGGATGGAGGATATCAGAGGTGCAGGATGGATCAAGGGTAACGTTGAGATGTGCCCAAGTTGCCCCCGCTGTGGCTCTTCCAACACCAAATTTTGTTACTACAACAACTACAGCTTGACGCAGCCAAGATACTTCTGCAAAGGTTGTCGAAGGTATTGGACTAAAGGCGGCTCCTTAAGGAACGTTCCTGTGGGCGGAGGCTGCAGGAAGAGCAGGAGATCTTCCTCTGCCAAATCATCACTCATCAGGCTGCACTCCTCCTCCTCCTCCTCCTCATTACATTATAACCACCTTGTCCACACCAAAACTTTACCTCATCATAATAACAATATTGAATCCATCCACAAAGCAATTTACGACTCTGCTGATTCCTCGTTGCCTCCCCACTCCAATTCTTCACACATCGATCTCGCGGTTGTCTATGCAAACTTCTTGAATCCGGTTCATCATGATCAAGGCCCTGCAAAATTGCCTGAATTGCCCGTGGAGCTTAATTACTCTTCTTCTCCTGATGATCAGCTCACTGGATTTTCAAACAACAACCTCCATACGGCCGATCCAGGGCATCATGTTCCATTACCAGAAGAAAATGCTTTTGTCAATATTTCTGCCTGCTTCTCGGTCCAGGACGCTCCTTCAACCCGCAATGATCACATGATGTATTATAGTGAAACGGAGCAGCTGCAGTCCTCCTTTAACCCCCAAGAAACGTCATGTACAGGCCATGATACAAGCAACTATGGATTACCACCATTGCCAGGGGAAGCGCAGCTGCAGGGAATAGCCTCTGATCAAGAGATACTGTGCTCTAGTTTCACCCTCCCCATACTCGGGCCAGATCCTAATAACCCATTGTTTAGCGATTGGAGTACTGCGTTTGATTTGTCTGGTAATCATACATTCTCATCCAAATTTTCATAATAATAAAAGATTTTTAATTAACGTCATTACATTTCTTCTTGTACACACACATACATATACATATATACTATGTAAAAAAAGTTTCTTACGAATAAAACTACACATGTAAGCACGTAATTAGCCAACTCAAAACAATGGAACCAGGTCCTGCTCAGTTTATGAACTAAATAACTATTGTGCCTTGTTTCCTTTTTCTTTACTTTTATTATTATTTTTTTTTAATGAGAACTAGTGTGGCTTTTGAATTTGATGCTGTGATTTTTGTGTCTTGAATTTTTCTGCTCCCATATATATATACTCTTGCAAGAATGTTCCGTTTCACCTTTGCTCAACCAAATGACACAGCTTGACATATTAAATTTTTAAAGAGGACAATTAAAAATTATTTTAATTATAAAAAAAATGAAGAGAGGCTAAATTTATTTCATGATAACAACTTATATTGAAAAATAACAAATTCAAGGGTATCTCCCAACGAATTGCCACTAACTAACCTGTCTAGAAGGTGTTCGAGAAATCTTATAGTGGAAACTTCTCAAGTTTAATTAGTTGTGAACCTAATCATAAAATCATAAATTTGATTACATTAGGAATAATTAAACGAGTAAATAGTTTTTTTCTGTCCTTCCACTTTATCGATTTCTTCGTTTTTTTTTCACTCATTTCGTCCCTCAACTCTTGATTTACCGGGTCACATAGTCCTTTTTACCTGCTGCAGCAGGTTGATAGCTATGGAGCTGACAAGTGGTAGTGGGACCCACACACAACTTATTTATTTAATTATTTTTTCTTTAATCAAATTTTATTTTTAAAATCCTTTAAAATAAATAAATCTTAATTTCTCTCATTATATACTGGATTTTATTATTTTTAACCTTTTATTTTTTTTAGTTTATGGTTTAGAATTAGATATGCCTCTCTCATTATTTTAGTTTCTTTTTTATTCTAATTTTAGTTAATTTTGGTTAATTTTGTTAACCAGAATATTATATAGGGATTAGGTGACATGATGATCATATTTAATTTTTTTCTCAATGCAGATTTAAAAATTAATATTTATTTTCTAAAAAATTTCTAATTTAAATAAAGATTTTGAAGGCTTAAATTTTTTTTAAAATATAAAAAAGGATAAGAAGAATAAAAAATTGTGCAAACCATGGGCCCCACTGCCACGTGTCAGGTCCACAGTTACCAACCTGCTGCAGTAGGTAAAAAGGACCACCTGACCCGGTAAATCAAGAGTTGAGGGACGACATGAGTGAAAAAAAACGAAGAGGGACAACAAATGTGAAATCGATAAAGTAGAGGGACAAAAAAACTATTTACTCATAATTAAACTATTTGCTATGTATAATGAATGCACAAATTTAGTTCCTAAAATACACAATTAATTAGGAAAATACATAAACCCTAGGAGGGAGGAGGGAGCCCTTAAGGTAAATTAGAAAAAGAAATAAACCCTAAAAGGTGAAGTGGGAACCCTTGAGGATATTTTGTTAGCATAAATGGTGAATTCACAACTAATCAAATTTGGGGAGTCCCATAATAAAAAATTTCCCTAGGTGTACCACATACTATCATTAAGTCTAGTTGCATATGGCAAAATATAAAACACCGCCCAAAAATTAAAGAAAAACCACCTAAAATTCGTGTATTTAAAGAGAAACATCGAGCCGAAGAATATTGAAGAAAGTTTCCATGAATTTCAACCTTTATAACTGAGAGTTATCATCTACGCTTTCTTTGTAAGCTGAAATTGGTTATCTATCTATAACACTCTATTCGAAGCAAGTATGGGAATAGACTATTGTGTGAGGTTGTAGGATTTGCAAGCTAAGCCCGAAGTAATCATATTTTTCATCCATGTGTTTGTTTTTTAGGATATTTTCATCCTTGTGTTTGTCGTTTAAGATATTTTTCATCCTTTTGTTCAAAATGTACATATTACATCCCTATGTTGAATTTTGATCATTTTTATCCTATTTTCAGCTCGGACAATGCTGACATGTCAATTTTTTAATTGACATTTAGCATCTGGGCCTACATCAAACCAATACTCCCTAGTTATCTTTTATCTCTTGCAGCAAAAGAGGGCTTGAAATTAATGAACTTGATCACTTGTCCCTTTTTTTATGCTAATCGTGAGTATTATTAAGGATTAAAGCCTTTTTTCATCCTTGTGTTAGACCATAAAGTTGAAAGTCATCCTTGTATTGGTTTTGGTCTGTTTTCATCCCTCTGTCCATGGATTTTAGCTTGTTTTCATCCCTCTAAATAGGCCAAAAAGGTGAACACAAGGATGAAAATAAGACAAACTTCACAAATAGAAGGATGAAAACAAGCCAAAATCTAATAGAGGGATGACTTCCAACTTTGAAGTCTAACACAAGGATGAAAAAATACTTTATTCCGTATTATTAATCATCATAAAAAGATACACTGAAGGTCAATGAGAATCATGACCTGTAAAAGATAACAACGCTTAAGACAGGGGGAGATTATCATATTACAGGTAGTATGCATAAAACAGAAATAATCGTGGCGCATTAACGAAGTTCGGCCAATATTTGCCTACGTCTCTGGAGCACCACTATTTCGGCTTTCTCTTTATATTAAAAAAGGAATATGTAATACAAATTTTTGGGATACATGAAAGAGAGGAGGGGTGTTACTTATAGAGCTCCACTCCCTCTCCAAAGCAACTTCTAACAGATGTAGGACAACAAATAAGCACCACAATACAACAAATCTCCACCTTGGTGCTATTTGTATTCCCACTAAGTACAAATCTTCTTAATCAAATAAAGAATAGTCTTCGTAGAGCTTCCAACTTTCGCCTTCTGGCGCCAACTCAAAAGCGTAGGATATTGAGCTAGTCTAAACAATGTTCAAGCTTGGCCTCTGTCACCACTTTGGTCAACATATTTGCAAGATTCTCTGTAGTCAAAATTTTCTAAGTATCTCCTCTTCTTCAAGAATTTCCCACATAAAATGATAGTGAACATCGATATGCTTCGTTCGTACATGAAAGAATTGATTCTTTGCTAAATGAATAGCACTCTAATTGTCAAAATATACCATAAGTTTTTTTTGTGCAAGTTGTCAAAATAAACCACAAGTTGTTTCTGACCGACTCCCAAGTCTTTTACCAACCCATGAAGTCAAGTTGACTCCTTTATAGCTTCTGTAATACCCATATACACTGCCTCTATCGTAGACAAAGCCACTATTGACTGTAAGGTAGACTTTCAATTAACTGGGCCTTTTGCTAAAGTGAACAAATAAACCGTTGTCGATCTTTGTTTATCCAAATCTCTTGTATAGTCAGAATCACAATATCCAACTATGACTTGGCTAAGTGATTCAAGAAGCTCAAACACTAAGCTGAAATCTACATTATCTTTGATATATCAAAAGATCCATTTCACAACTTGCTAATGACCTCTGTCAGGATCATGCATGTATTTGCTCACAACACTAGTAACTTGTGAAATATTAGGTATCGTACACATCATTGCATACATCAAGCTTCCAACTACATTAGTGTATGGGACTTTTGCCATATACTCTCGTTCTTCATCAATTTGTAGAGATAACTGACTGCTTAGTAATGAGGAGTAAGCGGAGTACCTACAGGTTTTAACTCTTCATTCATCCCAAATCGTTGTAGTACTTTCATCAAATACTGCTTATTTGTCAGCAAAAGCTTGCCTCTCTCTTTGTCCCTACTTATCTCCATGCCGAGAATCTTTTTAGCTTCTTTTGAATCCTTCTTCTCGAACTCTTTGCTCAACTGAGTCTTTATCTTGTCAATTTCAACTTGGCTCTTTGCTGCTATCAGCATATCATCCACGTATAAGAGTATGTAGATGTACAACCCATCTTGAAGCCTGCTCAAATACACACAATGGTTGTATTTGCTTCTTGTGTACTTATGACCCATCATAAACTTATCAAATCATTTGTACCACTGTCTAGGTGATTGCTTCAATCCGTACAACGACTTGTCTAGTTTACATATCCAATTTTCCTTACCAACAACTTTGTATCCATCTGATTGAGACATATAGATTTCATCCTTCGAGTTACCGTGTAAGAACGCGGTCTTCACATCAAGTTGAGCTAGCTCTAAATTCAACTGTAATATCAAGGCCAACAAAATTCTTATAGAGGAATATTTAACAACTAGAGAAAATTCCTCATTATAATCAATTCTCTCCTTCTGACCATAGCCTTTAGCCACCAATCTTACCTTGTAGCGAACATTATTCTTTTCTGAAAATCCTTCTTTTTTAGCAAATACCCATTTGCATCCAATTGCCTTCTTTCCCTTTAGTAGTTTTGTCAACTTCCATATCTTGTTCTTCTGAAGAGATGGAATCTCTTCTTCCATTGTATCTTTTCATCTGCTACTTTCAGAACATCGAATGGCTTTTGAAAAAGTAAAAGGAACATCATCAATGACTGGAAGTGCATAAGCCATCATTTCAATAAGATGTTCTGGTTTTTAAACTTCTCATCTTGCTCTTTGAGCGATAATTGACTATATCTGCTGCGAAGGTTCTTGGGTCGAAACCTCTTCTTCATTTGACTTTTCTTCTATTAATGGAGAATCACTATTAGTGCTTTTTGCTGGAATCACCTTAGTATGCTCAAACTCGACCTGCTTTGGAACACAATCCACCTGTTGTGAAGTACCATCAGTTTCTTCTGGATTTACTTTACTCAACATGGTAGACTCATCAAAGGTAACAGCTCTGTTGATGATAGTATTTTTTTCCTCTAGACACCATAAGCGGTATCCCTTCCCTCCAGTATTGAGGCCCATAAATAAAGCCTTCTTTGCTTGTGGATCCAACTTTGATTCATCCACGTGATAATATGCATTAGAACCAAACACACTCAAAAAATCATAATCAGTAGCAGGTTTACCTGATATACCTCCAAAGGGATCTTGTCATCTAAAGCAAATGATAGCAACCAGTTAACAAGATGTTGAGCATATGTCACAGCCTTAGCCCAAAACTTTCTACCTAACTAGTATTACACCGCATGCATCAAACTTTCTCCATTAATGTCTTGTTCATATGCTTAGACACCCCCATTCTATTTTAGTGTTTTTCTAACTATGAAGTGGTTAATTATGCCACATTCTTGGCATACCTTCAAGAAAGGATCACTCGTATGCTCTTTACCATTGTCTGTTCCAAGAACTTTAATCTTCCTTCCTGTTTGGTTTTCAACTTGAGCTTTCCATTTAAGGAAAATTCCAAGAACTTTGTCCATCTTCTTCATTGTAAACACCCACACTCTCCTGGAAAATCATCAACAAAGGTGACAAAATAGTTTCTCCTTCCAAGTGACTAAGTCTTTGTAGGTCCTCATATATCTGAATGCATATAGTCCAGAATTCCCTTGGTATTATAGATAGCAGTGCCAAACTTTGCTCTTCGTTGCTTTCCCATAGCACAATACTCGCAAAACTCTAATTTGCAAATCTTCGTACCTTTCAACAGTCCCTGCTTGGCAAGAATTTGCAAGGATTTTTCACCAACATGTCCCAAACGCATATGCCATAGCTTTGTTGTCTCTACATCCTTCTTGCTTCCAAAAGTTGTTGCTGCTACTATCCCAACTACTGTACTACCTTGGTAGTAATACAGATTATTCTTCCACAATCCTTTTAACATCACCATTACTCCTGATGTTGCTTTTCCATCTCGTATAGTAATAACTAGGCTTTTTTATTTAAAGTCCCTAAAGAGATAAGATTCTTCTTTAACTGTAAAACGTATTGAACATCTCTAAAAAATCTGGTGGATCTATCATGATTCTGCAGCTTGATTCAACCTTTCCCAACTATTTTACATGGGTTTTCATTGCTCATATAAACAACCCCTTCATTGAGACCTTCGAAGTCAAAGAACCATTTCCTGTTAGGACACATATGGTTAGTGCAACCTGAATCCAGAGTTCACTTATCTACTTGTGATGTTGAAGGTGAAATATCCAAGGAGATGTCTGACTCCACATCACTTTTACATTCAACGATGTTTGCATCTTGTGGAGTCTTTCCGTTCTTCTTCATCTTTGGACATTCTTGTTTCCAATGCCCTTTCTCATGACAAAAAGCGCACTCTTCTTTGGCAATTCTGCTTTTTGACTTAGATCTTTCTCTTTTCCCCTTCGGTTGGCTTTGTTGTCGACCTCTTGCCACTAAACATTTATCTTCCGTAGTTGCTTTGTTTCTCACTTTATTATGTTGTCTCAACTTATGACTGTATAAAGCCGAATATACAACATCCAATGAAACATTCTCCTTCCATGAAGTAGCATAGTCTCGAAGTGCTCAAATTCATCTGAAAGAGAAGAAAACAACATCAAAGCCAAATCTTCATCTTCAAAGATAACATTCTAATTGAATAAATCTGCAACTAACTTTTAAAACAAAGTGATGTGTTCATTCATAGTAGTACCTGGTCGATACTCTAACCGGAACAATCTCTTATTCATTAGAAGCTTATTTTGGCCACTCTTTCTTAAGAAAGTGTATTCCAATGTCTTCCACAGTTTGTGTGCAGAAATTTCATTTTTGAATGCATGCTTCTACTCTCAGGATACGCACAATCGAATTGTTCCGCATGCCAATTTGTTATATATGTCAGCCCAATCCTTGTCAATGATATCACCAGGCTTCTTATCCTCAATAGCAATATCAAGGCCTTGTTAGAATAATGAGTCATGGACCTCACACTGCCACATTCTAAAATGACCGGTACCATCAAATATCTCTACAACAAGTTTCAAATTAGATATTGGAAGCCTCGACCATTTGGACATGGAAGCCATCTCTCCAATAGCATTTTTTGTACCTCCTTCCGTCATTACAAAATCAAAATATAGTATTCAATATTCAATATTTCAACAATTAGCCTTAAGGATGAACATTCGGCTCCGTTACCACTAGTTGGAGAAAACTCGGGTAATTTTCCCACTACAACAAACAATTGGTATATTAAACAGATATTATATCACCATCGCACAACATAAAAATAATGCGCGAAATAATAAAAAAGACAAGGAACGAACACACCTGAAATTTGTTAACGGAATTCGGCCAATATTTGCCTACGTCTCCGGAACACCACTATTGCAGCTTGCTATTTATATTAAGAGAAGAGTATGTAAGACAAATTTTTTAAGATACATAAAAGAGATGAGGAGTATTATTTGTATAGAGCTCTACTCCCCCCTCCAAAGCAAATTATAAGAGATAAGCAACACAATATAAACGCAGTTACCTAGTGCCACGATGTAGCCATTTAACTCTCGTTTTTTTTTTTTTTGTGTCCAATAAAGTTTATTCCTTTTCTCACTCGGTTTCCAATCCATTTAGCAACTGATTTTCTCTATCTCTGACTTCCTCTGTGTTTTTGCTGCAATTGTCAGAGCTGAGCAGATTCTATTTCCCTCTTTGTATTTCTCATTTTGATTTGTTTGCACTTAATTAAAACAAGGCAAGTGATACTATTTTTGTGCCACTCTAAATTGTGGTTATCCTGTTATGATGTTGCCAACCCTTCTTGATTTCTCCGCCACATCCATCCTCATATACGCATCTTGCATCAAATTTGAATTGCCTTTTGATCTTGCTGACCTGGCCATTGAGTTAAAAAGATTAATGGCTTGTGGTCAGAGCAAATGATGAGTTCATTTATTAGGGTGGCATCAGGGCCTTGCAGTTTCTATTCCACAATTGCAATAGCTCTGTGAAGAGTGACAACGACATTATCTTCACCAGTTCTTTCATTGGAGCAAGTAAATTTGCTGTCTATGCAATCTATCTCAATCATGTTAGAATTATTCATGAAATTTCTGGAAGTCCCTTAACTGTGAGGGTCGTACAATAATTCCACCTTCTTTGTTCACACTTTTAAGTAGTGTGCATTGAAGTCCCCAACTAATACCCAACTTGTTTGTGTACGCATGTTTATTCAACATGCTGGTGGCATTTGGAGGACCATAAAATACAGTTAGGAGAAGTCATCCTCCTTTTGTAATCCAACTCATGTATCAAATTGGGGCATTTATCCACACAATTGATATTCATGTTAGAGTTCCACCACACGGCCAACCCTCCAGCCTTCCCAACAGGGTCAACATACCCTGCATGAGAATACCCAAGCTTAAGTCTTTTCCTTCCACTAAAAACATGCAACCAAGAGCATACTGGCGAAAGTTTAAAGAAACTGCAAATGTGAAGAGAGAGTCGAAGACCTTACTTGTTCAAAGAGGATCTCAATTTCAAATGCTTTTTGGAGATGGAGCTACTGTCTGTGATGTTTCGGAACGCCCACACACACCTACCAGAGAGACAGCAATTTGAAACTCCACTCTTCACTCTTATTCTCTTCCGCAGTTTGCCTTGCATAATTAGTTAAGGAGAATATCCAGTGCTTTAGGATAGAAACAAACAATTTGTGAGCCCGTAACTGTGTTAAATGAACCATATGCAATTGTATGGTGATGATATCTGCAAAATCCAAATTTTTATGTGCTTTCTACCCTTGAGCTAGCATTCTGCTGCTCAAATTTATTTTTATTTCGATTGAGTTCCAAATCTACACCTTATTTCTAACGATCCACATATATTGATATACACCACAATAACTAATTCTTAAGACATCATTCATATTCTATTCATCCTCTAAGTTCACAAAAAAATATATATATAAAAATTATACAACTCTCAATCATATACTATAAATACCTAAAGTGTGTATGAACTAAGAACTCAATGGTTCTATGCCAAATATAGACCTACGCTAGCTATAAGAATAAACAAAGAAAAAATCTTCTTTTCTTTACATTACCAGCAACAGATGGAACAACAGGACAAGGTGAGAAGAGATGATGGGCTGCGTTTACAGTATAGAATCTTGTTTCAATTCTAATAACGTAATAACTTGATAGGTGTGGTGTTGAGGGTGGATATTTCTCATGCCACGAAGTCTGGCAAGAGTTGAGCTGCAAACCTCTTTCGGTTCTGAATGTTGATGCTGTCGTAGGGAGTTGATGAGGAAGAGTGAGGTACGGATGTGGTGGGAATGGCTCCAAAATCATTGGAGTGGCCGATATCCACTCTCCTTCCAAGCTGAATATTATTGTTGTTGTTCTGGTTGGGAAGAAATGATTGGTGGGGTGCTGCTGGTGATGATAAGGAGAGATTCTCACAATGCGGGAGCCCAAGCGAGAGAGAAACGCCATTGCCAGAGAAGCTTGGTGTGAAGCTCTGCTCCCCATTGTACCTTGCAATCTCCCCAATTGGGTATTCCCCAAAACCTCCATTAATCAAGTTGGTTTGGCCCCCCATGAATGAGTACCCTCCATCCCTGTCCCCTCTCTCGTTACTGAATTTCATGGACATATTGTCATCATCCTTGTTTATTCCTGAAACACCAGTAGTAATAGTCGTAGTAGCAGTAGTAGTAGTTGGAGAATGCATGAAATCAGTGCCTCTTGGTTTCTTTGGACTTGCTTGTGTCATTCCTTCCAATTCCGCCATGAGGGAGAATCCAGGGTGGTTTCCAACAATTCCTGCTCCTGCCATCGGTGATGTTGTTGAAATTGACGAACCATTCTGGTGGTTTGGTGAACTCTCCAAGGACTTGAAACTTTTAGTTTGGTTTTCAGTGGAATCTTTGTTTTGCTCACTACTCTTGCTTTTATTGTCCTCTGAACCATTATTACTATTATTATTAGTATTTAGCTCTTGTTCCTTGATCTCCTCCAAGTACATTTCCTCTACCATGGGTTTCCACAGCCGAACTCGAGCATTTATGAACCAATTAGACACCTGCAGAATAATAACAGATGATATTGCATATCTTCTTCATGAAGATAATTTTAACATTGTACGGATATCAATTAAAATTGGAAAGTAAGTAGCTACCTACCTGGCTCCTAGTAAGCCCGGTTTGTTTCGCCAGCATGTGCTTGTCGGAATCCTTGGGATAACTGAAACACAAAATTAATAATTCAAAGGAAGTGAGACTATGCAGGAGCAATATACAGAGGGGAATATTGAAGGTAGAGTACTTACGGATGAAGAAAGTTTTCGAAGAGCCAGGCACGAAGAACCGAAACCGACCTCTCGGGTAATCCTCGCTGGGGTCTCCAAGCATTGTGGTGCTGCATCATTCCCAGGTGTTGAAGAGCTCGCTGCTGACGAAGCTGATGATCAACAAATTTGAGCCTTGAAGAAGAAGAAGCAGCTTCTACTTTTCCAGCCCCACCAGTCGGGCCAATGCCAATATCTTCTTCCCCCAAGCTCTTGTTTGTGGTTTTGATTTGGGCTGTGATAGCGTCTTTTAAGCACCGGAACTGCTTTGAGATGGTTTGCAGTGCTAGAGCTGTGTATGTCTTTGCAGACCTAATCCCTGCAGCTTCCTCAAATAACGAAATCACTATCTGCATCTGATGATGATACTGCCTATATCTTTGCTCCACCTTCACTCATGTTAACATTCAATCATTAAAAAGCAAAAAAAAACTAACAAATTCTACAATTATAACTAATTAGCTGCAAATTAACCACAAGCATAACAAAAAGAATTCAAGTACACCAATCCTCTCTCTCTCTCTCTCTCTCTGTTTCTACAGAATTTTGTTTATTCATCCCAAACTAAGGCGTAGTTTGTATTAATTAATTTGACAAGAATCCACACATATTGAATTAATCCATCCATAGCTCGGCTCCCAAGTGTTTTTATGTAGTAGTGCTAGCAAGCAGCAGCAGGGGCCAGGAAACATCAATTGTCTATTGTAATACATGACACCCCTTCCAAAATACTACTTACTTCCATTCAAAGCAAGTACAGAGGATTATCTTCCAAAGAGGTTTCGCTTGAAAATCATTGAAATTAAAGACCTGATTCCCAGAATTTTGGACTCAATAGACTACATTTCCTTTGACGTCTATGTTAGTTAATTGCAATGATAGGGACCTCAGTCGTAGCCCAAACAAAAAAAAAAAAAAGGCATTAATTTCAGTGTCAACTTTTAAAATCCAACATCACACCATCAAAGAAGCCATTACTACTAGCTAGTAGTAGTACTAAATTTTGTTATCCCGAGAAGATTTATTCTAAAACCCCAAAACAAACAGAAAAAAGGATACTAGATAACTACATGTAACTAGTAGTAGCAGTATATATAACTAAAACTACGTACCTGATCAAGCATGTTTATAAGCTTAGCTTTCTTCATCTGAATTTCCTGCCTCTCTGGGGTAGTAAGCTCCTCCGGTCCACGCTTCCCATCTTCAGCTTCTCCTCCTCCAACAACTTGAGTAGTGCTAATATTGCTCTTACTCTTAGTCGACAGTTGATGATCATGACTCTTAACAGTGACCACCTCATCCAGTAGCTCCTGAGCAGCCTTCAAGTACTTGGAGCTCAACAATCCCCCACCTTGCAGCTGACCCGAAACAGATGACAGTACAGACGACCCACCACCACCAGCTGAGACGACCCTTATATCTTCTTCACCCGACACGTCGGAGGATTGGTCCTGCGATCCATACTCATGCTGCCGGTGGCGGTGCTGGTGCTGGTGGGAGGAGAGGGTAAGGGAGAGTGCTTGCTGTGCGCGTGGCGTGTCACGCGCGTCCGGGTCATTACTGATAGGGTTGTAAAGATTGTAATGGATGAGTCCATGCAAAGTGGAAGCCTCGGCGGAGGTAGGGTCTAAAGGGATGCCCACGAACTGCTGGGTGTTGGATGGCGCGTGGGAGAGGCTGGTGGCGGAGGAGTTGAGGAAGAGGAGGTTGTTGGAAGGCGGCTGTGGTGGAGGTGTGTCGGAGTATTGGACATAAGTAGTGGGGTTCATGAGTACCAGGGTTTGGAGACCTTGGGCTGATGATACTGCTGCTTGGATTTCCTGATTCCCATCAAAGTACGTCGCCATCGGATTGGTGTGTGGTTTCTTCTTGTAAACCGAACCAAACCAAACCAAAAATAAAAAGAAAGAAAACGCTCCTCCTAGCTACAGTCTTCTATCACTACCTACACATGAAGCCAGTCAGCAGACTATACGTTAATTGGTTACCCTTCACATCCACTTATCAAATCTTTTAACAAACGTAACTAATTAATACAGATACGTATACATATATATGCACGACTGTATATTCAATATATACTTTTAACATACCATGTTCTTGCTTCTCTCTTCCTCAGCAATTATCTCTATCCATGTATATACATGCAACTCAACTCTCTCCCCCAACACATATATATGCAGCTATAGCTAGCCTTTTGTGTGTGTGTGTGTATATATATACTAAGAACTTATGTTCCTGTTCCCAGTGGTGTGCAATAATCAATCAATCCATCAAATTAGATCAGGAATGAAGAAGAGAGAAAGAAATGGGATTAATTAATGCGTATAATTAAGCAGGTACTTCACACAGGAATTTAGTGCATGAAGACCAACACTTTAAAAAGTTTTGACAGGATCTTCTTGTTAGAAAATAGCCCTCTAGCTATAGTGCTGCAGGAAGAAATAAAATTTAGAGGGAGAAGAGGGAGGGCAAGGGGAAAGGGAGTGAGACGTGGAGGTACGCAAGCTTATATAGAGAAGGGTACTACAGACAGAAAGGGAAAGATGTGCAGAGACATTGATAGAGAAATAAATAGAGAGAAGAATTGATTAATCATACTAGTAGTAATATTAGTTAATTTTTTTAACCTATAATTGGAACCTGTTTGTGATGGAAAATCTGGGTGCGCACACGTGCCATATAATCAATCAATCATCTGCTCTTCATCAAAAGGAAAGAACAGTTTTCACTTACGAGTAACAAAGACCTTTGAATTCTCTTGAGAGAGGAAGTGATGAGAATGTACTTCTTCTATACAGTTATGGCTAAGTTACGCACGAGGAGATAAAGAAAGGATATACACACACCAAAGACGCAAAGCCACCATACCCATCTGTCTATGTATGATGATCTATCTATCTGTCTATATATTTGTGGTTTTATTTTATCAGTACTCTCTTCACCAGTTCAGGGTAAGAGTCCCTTTGTCAGACAAGACTATGATCTCTGCAACTCCCTCTCCCAAAAGGGAAAAGAGATGTAAAGAAAAAGATGGGGTTTAAAAAGAGTGTGAGAGAAAAATAAAAAAAAGATACCCATCTTTATTCACTCATTATCCACACATTTATGGCCCCATGCACTTCCGCGTACAACAACTTTTCAAAATTACCCAAATGTGAAAATAAATATCACGAAAGTTAGCTAGAGCTAGCAAACTCCTTGATGATCAGGCCAAGCGGCCATACTTCTTTTTTTTTCTTTCTTCTGTGTTGCTGTTGGTGGGGTAGGTGTTTATGTAACAGTTTGTGGCCCTTATCAAAAAATTTAAAGAATAAAAAAAAAACAGTTTGTGTACAAAACTCAAAGAGGCATGGAAGGTAGTTTATCTATGGAAGCTATGTACCTATAAACATCCTTTACTGTATCTATCTGTGGCTTGTAGTAAGCATCTTCCTCCTCTATCTTTATCTTTCTCTTTTTATTGCTTTTCAGTGAGGTACCTGCGAATACATCAAAACAAGGGAACTTCATTGATTTGACCCTCCCTTTTCCAAAATCATTTGACGCTCCCAGCCGGGGACGATATGGTTTTCATGAACCACAAATTTAAGAATTCTTTATCTTTTAGTATCCAAAAAAGAATTTTGTTTTCCCTTTTTCTAGAGTAAGGGAGAGAAAGTGGAGAAGGTGCTGTGCTATTGTAATTGGCTTCTTATAAATGTACTTTTTGGACTAATCTAAGTGGTGAGCCAAATGGTCCGACCCAAAGCGAGGTCTGAGTTTGAATCCTCATGTATACTGAAAAAATTATATTAGAGGACTTGTCCGCTCTAATCAGGTATATGATTCCGATCAAATTGGGATTAATAAGATTAAAGTTCGAGATACCAGATGAAAAATTTTTTAAAAAAACTTATAGATTTTATAAATAAAAATTGGGATCAAATATTGCGTCAGAAACAATACAAGCAGCACAAAAACGAGGAAACGTCTCCTTCCAAAACCAAAAAGCTTTTAGCTAATATAAAAAAGAAATGAAAGATACTAGTTGATAATAGAGATGATGATGATGGTGAGGAATTGAGAACTGATCCGAGGGTGGGAGGAGGGGTCCGCTGGTTGTGCGATTCAATAATAAATATCGGTTTGTCTTTTTCACATTCTCTGTCTACGTTCACCTTTTCTTTTCAACTTTTTTGGGTATATTTTTTTTTTGTGGTGGGAGGACAGAGTTTGAAGATAAAGCAATTAAATGGCCTTAGAGACACTGGACCAAATACCACATCAAACAACTTTAATGCTCAGGGAGAAGCTTCCATTCCATGGAGTAGTTTTTCTACATGTACCTCATATGTATACTCCATACCAAAAGCCGTATATGTTGCAATTTCCCTACAATGTTTATAAAGGTGTCCTGCGTGAGCTTCTCCTGGCTAAGGTTATTAAAATTGAATTGAGCTTGCTCCTGACCAAGGTTCTTAAAATTGAACTGGTCATTCAACCGATGAAAGGTGTAAGATCATGAAAACTGGAATTTTGACTGTTTTACTTACTTTTAACATTAAAAAATAATAATAACAGAGTTTTGGAACATTTGAGCTTATGAGTTTTCTTGGACAAAATTTGAACTAAAGCCCAAGAGCAAACTCACATAAAGGCTCGTGTCCAAGGCCTAGGCATTAACTTCCTTTTTTCTTCTCTTTTTTTTTTTTTCAGCCTCTAGCCCTTTCTTTTCTTATTCTCATTTTCTTTTATCTATTCCTCACACAAATTCCTAATCCTATCTGTTACTAATCTGAATTCCACTCGGATTGTCCACTTAGCAGTAGTGGGTGAGTGAAGCGTAAAATCCTGCAAGTATGCAGATTGAGGGGCAAGATTCTTGAAATTGGTTATGGAGAACTTATACTGGTTTAGAACTTGCCTGGGTTTTGCACGATTCTTGTGGCGTCGGCTTGTTAAAAAGGTGGTGACATTGTTACAGTGACCAAGAGCATGGACTCATAGAGACCCATCACGTGTAGTTGTTCGTGCGGTTCATCTATTGGACAAGTCTTGGGAGGTTTTTGTCACTCATGTTCATCGTGAAGCCAATGTTAGTACATATTGGCTAAGCTAAATGTGCCTTTCAGTTATTTTGGAGTTCATTTTCATGCACAAGTGCCATTTGGGTCCTTTAGTGTAGTCCTACGTAACTTGGATCATTTGATGTTTGGCCAGATTCCTAGTGAAAGTATGAGTAGTTTTTCATCACGTCAGGATAAAATTGAAAAGCACGAATAAAATTGAAAACAAAATTAAGTAACTGAAGAGAATAAAAGACAGTAGTTACATCCTTTGACCTGGGTAAGAATTTAATTCATGCTTAAAGAAAAAAACTATTCTCATAAAACTCATCATTACAAACCAAAATAAATAAGATCACATATTGTAGATAGAGTGATGGAGGCAGTTGTCCTTCTACTCAAGTAAGGTTTTATACTCTTTTCGCCGAATGATGGATTGATGTCCTTTTCAATTCCTTGGTGTTCTCTTTTTATAATAAACTGTGTACTCCTTTTCAACCCTAAAATGGTTAATTTTGTAGAGTCTTAACTAGGAAATAATTTTGAGTTGTTTCCAAATTAAGAGATGTTGAAAATATCTTCTATAGAATCCCAAATCTGAAGGGATCTTTAATTGGGTTTTCTACCTTCACAAGCAATCCGTCAGGTTGAGCCTGCTAAAGAAGATGTGTGAGGGAAAAATTGACAGCTTCCCCAACATATCCTGCTTTGCCTTTGTGATCCTCTGGATAGTCACAGTGAGCTTAAGTTCGCTTTTGTTGTCATCAAGATCCAACTAAAGGGATGTCCCGGTAATATAACATAAGCTAACAGGTCAATGACGCAACTCTAAACTTGCATAGGATAAGGGCTGCTATTCCAATGTCCAGGTGCAGAAATAATTTTTTTTATCAATATACTCTCTCTTCTACACATTCAGTCACTCTCGGTGGAAAATGACTAATAATTATGATTAGGACTCACTAAAAAAAAAAGGAATGGGGAATCATTCCAAATTAAGAACAGCTCGTTGCTTTTTTGTTCCCCTTAAATTGCGAAATAAAATGATAAGATGGTGAAAAATACGTACAAGACTTCAACGGTCGGTCACCAAGCAACAAGAGAGCCTATTTGTTTGTGCGCCTAAGCTGCTTTTATTTAGCAGCAGCCGAAGCCCATAAACCTAGGATACAAATAAAACGGGTTAATTACATTTTGACCTCCTGTATTCTCATTTATTATTCACGAACCCCCTGAACTTTTTTTTTATGAAATGACCACCTAAACTCCCAATTTGATGTAATTGACCCCCTCCGTTCATGGGCAGATGGATTCCGTCAATTACACAAACAGAAGCCACAGATTGATGCCACATGTTTTAATCCTGTCCGTCCATTTTATCTATTTAATTTAGTTTTACATAAAATTAAATAAAAATAAACAAAAATAAAAAAATGAAAAAAAATTGAAAAAAATTGTTGCCACCTACTCGTCCAGGAAAACCAGATCCAAAAATACAAAGCCCTCCACCTTCCTCTTCCTTTGCCATCCCACGCCCGACCTCCGCCGTAGGCTTCTCCATCCAAAAGATTAATTTTTGCAACTGACAAAAGTAAAAAGAAGCACATACTTGAATTACCTATAGATCTATGCTAATTGCACATTGATTTGAATCTTTTCATTCCTTCCTTGGCTTGTTGGTGGAATCAAAAGGGAGAGAAACACAAAGGAAGAAAGAGATCCAGGTTGAAGAGGGTGAAGGAAAAAGAGGCGAGGACAGAAGGGAGAAGAGGAGCTGGTGGCGATTTTTGAGTCGGTGGCAGAGGGCGAAATCCGCAGTGTGGTCGGAGTAGCTGTGGCAGAGGATGAGATGGTAGGGGCGGAGGTACTGCTGGGCGGTGCGATGGAGTGAAGGAGGTCTTTCACGCCGGAGAGGGAGGCTCAGCGAAAACAGCGGCGTTTATGGTTTCTGGTGCGAGGAGGAAGACGAACGCACGGTGGCGATGAGGACGGCGGCGTGCAAGGTGCATGACAGTTGACGTGCTTTTCCGTGGACGGCGACGAAACGAGCAGTGGTGATTCTTTGTAGTGGCCTTGAGCTTGACTTGGTGGCTGTTGTCGCTATAGCACAGAAGAGAGAAGAGAGAGAGAGAGAGAGAGAGAGAGACGGAGTGTACGGGGTGGAAGCCGCCACTGTCCTTGAATCAATTGCCTCTCCTCTGTCTCGCAAACTCTGCCACCGTCTCTCTCTCCACCACGCAGCGCAACCATCGCCGCAAGTAGAGCCGAGCTTGGCATCACCACAAGGAATCACCCTGTACACCTCGCCTAGGTAATCGCATTTCAACCCTCTCTCTCCCTCCGTTCCCATCCCTTCAATTCCATACCGATTCAATATCGTCGCCATCGCTATAGTCTACGGTGTTATTGTTGTGAATTTGTTGGATTATGGTGGTTGTGTTTTCTTGCAAATTTGGTGGTGGTGTCCTAAAGTCACCGGTGGTGAGAGGGGGGAAGGGGAGGGGACAGGGTTGGTAAGCATGGATTTTTGATTGCAGAGCCGTGGATGGAGGATTGACGATGGTGGATTTCTTTATTGACGATGAGGTTTCAGTGGGCAGTGAAATTGATTGGGGAAGGGGCAGGCGAAGGTGGAGGGGGAAGGGAAGGGAATGGGGAGGGGAGGAGCTGGAGAGGAAGAAGAAATTTTTTAATCTTTTGATATAATATTTTTTGTTTTATTCTTTTTAAAGAAAATGAAATAGAAAAAGAAAAATATTGAATGGTTAAGATATTTCCACGTGTCACTCATCCCTGCATTCCGTTAGTGCTAGCGACAGAATCCATCTGCCCATGGACGGAAGTGGTTAATTGCATCAAATTGGGAATTCAGGTGGTCATTTGATGAAAAAAAAAGTTCAGGGGGTTCGTGAATAATAAACGAGAATACAGGGGGTCAAAATGTAATTAACCCCAAATAAAACCCATTCCCATGGCTCTAAAGAGCTGAAGGCTATTCATGCCATCATTTTCATGCGACTTTTGCCTCTTTGATGCTCATGGTTTATTCAAATTACAGCTACAAATATACCCTACATGCATTATCCCCATGAATGAATGTGTATAATCAAAGAGTATAACTATAACATAAATAATTGGAAATGATACTTTCTAAGGAGGTCTAATGTAGCGCAAACGATATACAATTATATGACCTACAACTGTGAAACAGATTTTTGGAATAGGGTAGTTATTGTACATGCCCACGAGTTGGTATGAGCATCAATAGCATCCTTCTAAGTTCTACCTGCAACCGTCCATAATTGTTAGATACAACTGATGAGTCAAAAAAAAAAACATGAATTAATTAAATACCATTCTAATAGATAATCATTTTCAAAAAAAAAAACAATCTAATAAATAATCTAAATGTCTTCAACTTTAAAATTCTAAACTTGAAAAATTGTGAAGAATGAATTTTTAAAAAACTTTATGATACAAAGATTAATTGATTTTTTTTAACAGAACAAAATATTGACCATCTCTATTATCAAAAAGACCAAATATCAAGTACTTAGTGTTTTTTTTTATACTAGAAGAGTATCTCAGTCAACTTTCGGAGTAATTTCTCCCCGTGGCTCGACGCGTCACCCTTGTGAGGTGGGACCACTACCAATAGCACTCTCCTCGTAGCTCGATGCGTCACCCTTGTGAGGTGAGACCACTACCAATAGCACAATTTCTATACACCCGCTTCTACCAAGACTCATAATTAGACCTTGGAATTTGAGGAGAATGCAATGCACCTTAGCACTACAACCAATGCTAATTGGTTGATGATGATAGGATGTAAGTACTTTGTTTCGTTCTAATCCATGTTTCGTGCTAATCCATGTATCATGTCATTTCCTTAATGTCCTCTTTTATTTATGTTTAATATCAATAAAAATCAGAATCGATTAGCAAAAAAAACCAACAGAAGGGGGTGATGATGGCAGGATGTATGATGACACCACTGCTGTTATTTTTTTTAAAAAAGAAAAAGATAGCTCAAAATTACAACCGGAATTACCGGTTAGCCACACATAACAAGATTATCTGCAGCAGTTGTCCACTAAAAAAACAAAAAAAACTACCTCGACTCATAACCCTCTTTACTATGTAAAAGTCATGTGAGCAACATCAACTCGCCGCCATGCCATGTCCTTGTTGACTTTGTATAGACCAGAAAATATACAAGCAGCAATAAGTACCACAACGCCCAGAACACCAATTTTAGCCGGAGCAGCGGGTTCCCATAGATTCTTTTTGTACTTGTTATCATTTACACTGGATGAAGATTCAGTCGATCCTTTGGTCTTCATAAAAGATGAATATTTTTCAACGTCAGCTCTTGTCAATGCTGGTTTCAGTGACTCCTTTACGGTCTGGAAATGCCGATTGAGTACGACTGTGGCGGATATGTTTTCCCTCAGAGCCACGATACCAGCTTCTCTGCAAAGACCCTCCAGTTCAGCTCCAGTGAAGAGCTCAGTATCTTCTGCTATCTTTCTCAGATCAACATCATCCCCAAATTTCATGTTTCGTGTATGAACACAGAGTATCTCATATCGAGCTTCTGAATCAGGTGGTGGTACATATAGCACCTACAAATTCAAGGTATGAAGTTAAATAAGATTCTGAGAGCTCATGTTTTTAACTATAGCGAGACTTCAAAATAAAACTATTGCCAGTCTTACAACTGCTCAGGGGTCAACGTAATAAGACCTCATAAAACAGCCTTCATGGGGACAGTTTCCCACAAGAGCAGTTCCAAGTTTTAGGCACATTAGACCTCAGAAAAGATTATATAACTTGTTGTCAACTTCATGTCCTATATATCTATAAGAGGACCAGTTGCTTGATGGCATCGTTGGATTATTTTTACCAATCACAAGAGCAATGAACTTAAATAATGGTGTTGAGCATCTCCGCAAGAAGAGACCAACTCCCTGTTACAGACTAATCTTTTTGCTATAACAGCAAGACGACCAAGAACAAAAAAGAAAAGAACTTTCATATACTTGTTGACTGCGCAACAGACATGGGAAACAGTAATATAACAGATCCTCACCTGATCAAAACGTCCAGGCCGCATAAGTGCAGCATCAATTGCTTGGGGACGATTTGTGGCAGCTAATACAAGAATACCCTTGCAGAATAGAGCATTCAAACCACAAGGTTAGATGCTAATAACTTCTCGCCAAGCATGAAGACAGCTAAAAGAAAAACATCATCATTTAATGATCACTTACTTTGGTCTGTTCCAAACCATCCATTTCAATCAGTAAAGTAGAAAGAAGCCTCTCCCCTACAGTAACATTGTTACTTGAACTGCTTCCTCTGCAATTAAATGATATGTTATCAGTTTTGAATTTACAAATATGCATACCCGTATAACAATTCCTGAGGCAACCAAACACTAACCGTTTTGCAGCAAGAACGTCAACCTCATCAAAGAATACTATGCTTGGCGCAGCAAGACGAGCTCTCTGGAAAGTACTGCGCAACAATGCTTCACCCTCTCCAACATACATAGAGTACACTTCTGCACCACTGATTTACACTACATTAATATCTAAGAATCCAATACAATTTTTTTACCCTATTTGAATTTATAAAAGCAGTAACTGAACTTTGAAATGGTAGCACATGATATCTACTAAATAAAACATTCCACCAGAAAATTTATGGTGCCATACATAAAAGTACAAAAATGTTAGAAGATTTTAATTCAACAAAACAACCACTTGTATTCTTTTATCTAAAACTTAATGCCATATTAACATGCAAAAAAGAAAAGGCAACATAGACATGTTGTAGTTAAACATCAATTTTTGCATCTACCATGTAAAGCTTTTGGCACACTTAGTGCAGAGAACAATATTTCCATGCAGGAATCAACATGCTACTAGCTTTTCACAAAAACAGAGTGTTGAGAGTAAACATTGAAACGCAACACAAAACTGATAAGCTCCACCAGTTAGAAAGTCTTCAGATCTACAAGCGAGAAAGAGAATCAAACCTTAAGGAAAAGAAAGAAGCTTGTGCAGCATTAGCTGCGGCTTTAGCAAGAGTGGTTTTTGAGCATCCTGGAGGCCCATGCAAAAGAACTCCACGATAAGGTTGCACCCCCAACCTTGAACATGCATCAGAATACTTGATTGGCCACTCAACTGCTTGTTGCAGCTTTTTCTGCCAAAATAGAAAGCATGGGTATAGTTTTCCAACAGAAACAGAAAGAATGCATGTCAAGCAATGCGCCTTCAAATCTTTTCCATGGAATATTTGGTATTAAAACTTTGCACACAAAATCACATCGTAGAGTTAAAAAAAACCTTTAAATCTTTTAGTCCGCCGATATCTTCCCAAGAGACCTTTGGGACTTCCACAGCCACACCTCTTGTCATGCTAGGACCAACCACAGTTCTAGCATGCTTCCAGTCTTCCACTGTTAAGCGAAGCACATCAGCATTTGCATTTGTACCTGAAGACCTAACAGCAGACATTGTTGCTTCTCGGCATAAAGCTTCAAGATCAGCCCCAACATATCCATTGCAAGATGCAGCAATGGCCTTCAAGTCAACATCAGGATCCAATAAGAGCTTCTTTGTGTAGAGCTGATAATGATCAACAGGCAGAAAATTACAGCACTATTCCATATTTCACTAATCCTTGCAAATTAGGCATCAAGAGGCTGATGCAAGTATCTACACTAACATACATGATCCTCTCACAAATATCAAAATATAACTAATTACCTCGAGAATTTGAAAGCGTTCCTCTTCAGTAGGTGTAGTAACTTCAACTTCAGCATCAAAACGTCCAGACCTCCTCAAAGCAGGGTCAATCGAGTCAACTCTATATGCAGAAATTCATCACGTCAGCACATCTAGCAAAACACTTTTGGCCTCACAATAGAGCTTAATTTCATACAGCCTAAAGGTACGATACAACACTGAACCATCATAGATTCACTAGCTTCTTGTTTAAGCATATAGTTTTTGTCCTGAAAACAAGCCAAGCATTCAACAATGACTTGACTTGGAAGAAACTCTAAGCAATTAAGAAAACTTGCATAATGTAGGTAAAAAACATATAAGCATAGTACCGAAAAGGCTAAACATGTACTGGAATAACAGCAGTTTAACCCCACAAGCTACAAGTAACCGTACAATGTTGGCAAATATCTGGTTTTACTATAGTAAGCTCTCACATTATATAGTTCATGCCATCCCAATCCCTCAAAACAAATTCATTTCTTAAGTTTATTTCAACAAGCAGAAAAGATAAGAAACTAACTTGTTAGTGGATGCAACCACAACAACATGTGATAATGATGCAGATGAAAGGTTATTGGCATCCATCAGTGCAAAAAGTTGAGAAGCTATGCGAACATTCTGCTCTTGCCTGCATTTGAAGGCATAATGTGAATGTATAAACAAGGAAATTGCACTCAACGTAAGGCAGCAATTCAGGAGATGGAAAATAAATAAATAAAAGGAAAGGATAAAAAGATGTATAGTTTTTCCGTAAAGTTCATTAGAATGATTTTAGTTTTTCTACAGGAAAAAAGGCCAAGTCAGACTTGGGGTTCAAAGTAAGAAAATATCCTGTTATCTTTGCTATCGGCCTACTTTCCAATACCTTGAATCACGGCGAGGACACAATGCATCTATTTCATCTATAAAAATAACTGATGGGTTGCCTGACATTGCATGAGTTGATGCCTCTGAAAAAGCCTCTCGCAGAATTCTCTCACTTTCTCCAGCAAATGCTCTGTGTACGGTATGCGGACTAGAGAAAGAAAAGCAACCACAAATTTACAACCAATGGAAGTCTGTAAACAAGCCTAAATTCAAATCCAAGCTTGTACAGAGCTAGGTAACGCCACAATCAACCATTGGGAAAGATACACAAGCACGCGGTACCTGACAACAATCAAATGTGCACCGGACTCCCGAACAACTGCACGTACCAAACTTGTCTGCCATGAAAAGAAATAAAAGCAACGAAAGAATTTTAATAAATCAGGAAGAGAGAGACCATATATGAAACAAAGAGAGACGTCTAAATCAAATTCAGTTGTCACCAGATTAAGTCCTTTTTTTGTGGTATGCAATTAAGATCAAGTACCAACAGAAGAAAATCCCATTACGCATACTTTTCTTAATACTAAACACAAATTTTGGATATAGATTTCAATGCGAAACAGTTGAAAACATGCTCGGATATCAAACTTGTCTTATGTAGAAACTACATACCTTTCCAGTTCCAGGTGGACCATATAAAAGCAATCCTTTTGGCCACTGGAGAAAAATACAGATCTTAGAATAAGAAAGAGAAAGTTGTAGCACGAGAGCATCATTGTAAGGATAATCAAATGTAATTAAACAGAAGGAAAGGGTGAGATTTTAAGGTACCTTGAGGTGAAGTTTTTGGGCTTCGCGTCGGTACAGAAGAGGGTAAGTGATGAGTTCTCTGAGAGCTTGAAGCGCCGCAACATTCCCACCAATTAACTGTTCAGCTTTGCAGTCCTGCTCCATTTCTCTGCCTTCGATGTTGTCGTTGCTTCGAGCTGACGGAGCGGCAGAGCTGTACTTTTATGGGTCTGGGATGAATCCTAAAACCTAATTTTCACATCAAATAATTACTCCAGAGCCCTTTATTGGTGTGGTTACTTTAGTTATAATAAGTCAATCAAAATTCAGCAGCAGCTTCATAACTCCTATGAGTTATCCATTCACAATAAATTCAAACAAAGGACCATGATGACTATATATTTCGAAGTAATTGATTCCGCAAAAAAGAAGAAGAAAAAAAAGAAAAAAACACTGACAGATGACATATTCTTCACATTTACATATTTTTTTACACATAATCCTAACATATAAACTCCATAAAAATTGTGACCAGCTCGTTAAGAAAATATTAGGCTCGAGCTTTAGTCGTTAATAAAAACCAGGTTCGAGCTCGACTCGATTAGGCTCGACAGCGTGGCCGCTCCCTGGCTACCCATGCCCGTTCTCCACAAAATCCACCATAAGTCTCCAATTACTTCCCTCCACAATCTCAGGCAGCATTCATAGCACTAAAATGCAAAAGAGATATTGAAGTTAACATACAAGGGAAACACATACCTAAGATAATAATGGCCGCTTTGCTCCCCACAGTATATTTAAACAGTACTGACGGCTTGGCTCGGGCATCATTCCAGCTTGGTTGTTGAAGAACCAGGTAGGGGAGTGGGGGAGATAGATCGGCGAGGATGTAGCAGGAGTGAAGCTTGTTGGCGGTGGCCGGTAGATGTTGAGGGGCTTTGGCGGTTGAAGAGGGTAAGGGTGGTAGGGTGAGGAAGAACTGACGGTTTTTTTTTTTTTTTTCGAACGAAGTTTTCTCTTAAAAAATAGGACAACAGACATAGGGTTGTCCAAATTAAATAACCCAGCCCAAATAAATAATAGGCCTAACTGAACAATAAATCCCTTTAATTTCCAAAAAAAGGCTAAAACCACTCGGGCCGAACGAGATAATGTGGACTGAGAATGGGAATGGGAAAATGGCCATGACATCCTCCCCTTCCCGTGGACTTCCCGACGGGAAGATCCTTTCTCCCCCTATATTCTCATCTTTACCCGACACTGTCTCTCGGTATTTAGTTGTTTAGTTCCGTCATCTTATATTTTGGTTTGGTCTTTGGGTTGATCGAACTTCTACCAAACTGTTCAAATTAATGTTCGAAGCCCAAAAACTCAAAGACTGAATATCCAAACTTTTTTTGGTTTAGGCAGCTAATGATCGAAATGTCCGAAATTTTGTATAACATAGTATGCTATTTTTTTTATTTTCCAGAATAAATATAAAGCCATCCTGTCCCATTTCAGAAGAAAATAAATGTAAGATACGACAAAAAATAATCAATATTTCCAAGTTCATCATATTCAAACTTAAAAAGATAATAAATAATTCATATCAATATCATGATTTTTTATGCTATATTAATATTATGATAATAAATCCAAACATTCAAGCAGGGCGGATCCAGAAATTTTGGTTAGGGGGGCACATTTTGTATAAATTTTGGTAACAAGGGTCCATTTTGAACTTCTGTACAGAAAACGTTTAAAATTATATACAAATGGAAGGTGTAGGACTCGATCCCTTGAACTCCAACAATTTCTTGAGGGGAGGGGGCCAACCATTGCACCAAGCTTTTAATGTGCTATTTTTCTTACAAAATCAGTATAAAGAGGAAAGATCTAGGGGGCCCGGGCCCCACTTGCCCCTCCTAGATCCGCCACTGCATTCAACATTGTCATTTGTGATCCACTAGACAGGCAATTATCTATACTATCTATAAAAGCATGAAGACATAAAAACATCAAAACAGCGAAACATGCGAAACTACTAAAATACCCTTCATTAATTAAATCACCATACATTATTTTTCCTACCCTCTTCCTCTGTGCAATAAAAGCACAATACTGTAATATAATTACAATTACAATTACAATTTATATCTATATCTATAGCTATACTATATATAAAAGTACGAACGCAGCGAAACAACTGAAAATACAGAAATAAATACCCTTCATTAATTAAATCACCATACATTATTTTTCCTGCCACGTCTTCCTCTGCGCAACAAAAACACAATACTGTAATACAATTACAATTACAATTACAATCTATATCTATAGCTAAACTATATATAAAAGTACGAACGCAGCGAAACGCGAAACAACTGAAAATACAAAAATAACCCTATTTAATAATAATAATAATAATAATAATAATAATAATAATAATAATAATAATTAACATCTTACTCTTATTTAATTAAAACGACATGTCATACAATAATGAATGACATGTAGTTTCTATGTAATATATATAAAAGAAATAACTCAAATAATAGATGAAAATAAAAATAACTATACTTATATTAATAATAATATAAAATATAAATTAATATTTTACTTTTATTTTATTACGAGGAACTATCAGATAACAATGAATGATATTTTTAGTTTTTATTATAATCAAGGAAATATGTAGAAATACTCCTACAAATTAGCATTACTCATATTTTATTAAGACGAAACGCCATAATAATGATTGACATGTAATTTTACTCCTGGAGTCTAAGTCTCCATTTTGCTTTAGGGATGTCATCAAAGGTAAACCACGGTCCTCCAAGTGAGGACTTATGGTCAGGAAATTCAAATGGACCATTTGACCCAGCAGGGATTGTTCCTGACATGTGTGTGTCTTCTTGGCTTTGATGGAGGAAGTGTGTAATCCTCATCCGAGTCATAAAACTCATTAGCACAATTGCATTCAGGTTCACAGTTGGATGGATCACTGTCCCAACCAAAATGTCCGTCGACATGAGAAACATAGACTTTGGAACCATACGGTTGGAAAGAGGATACAATCTATATCTATCTATATCTATATACTATATATAAAAGCACGAACACAGCGAAATGCGAAATAACCGAAAATACAGAAATAACCCTATTTAATAATAATAAAAAACTAATATCTTACTCTTATTTAATTAAAATGACATGCCATACAATAATGAATGACATGTAGTTTCTGTGTACTATATATAAATGAAACGCCCCGACCCGTATTTACCGTACACAGTAAACACGTGCCGGAACTGTAACGACCTGACCCACAAAGCCCAGCATACAGTGTATACAACAGAAACTCGGGCTCAACAGCCCAAAGTAAAAACATCAATAACAACATAACCGGCCCAATGGCCCAACAATAGCAAAAATAATGCACAGCGGAAGACTTAATAACTCACAAAGACACTGTATGCGACACATGAAGCAAACTATGGATCTAAGTCCTGTCCAAGGGATAACGCCGCAACCTGTCTGGAATGCACCAAACCTGTACCACAAGTAGCTCATCCTACGGGATGAAAGCCCGCAGGTGAGGGGTGAGTCCGAAGTGCTCACCGACGAAGGATAGACAATCAATATGCAACACTAAAATTACTCAAGTCGAAAATAAGCAAAAACCGCCAAAATACACCAAACCGAAAGACCCGACCCAAGACTGGTCCAAGACCAAAAAGACTAAATCAAAAATCTATTTTCCAATTTTATCTTTCCGGGCCCCGTCACGGATAAGCTAGGGGTCAGACCTGGTTCTCAACATGTCTCGGGTGCCAGACCAAATCAAGAGAACCCAGGGATCGACATCCCAAAAATACGAACCCAGGGATAGACATCCCAAAAATAATCACGGGATAGACATCCCAAGCATAGACATGCTTATCACAAGTAACCCAGGTCACAGCCACCACGAAACAGTCTTAAACCATCAAGTCGTACCACTACTTACCACGTGACAAGTATATTATCATCATCAAAATCAAATCACAGGGATCAACATCCCTAACTAAAATACTGGGATAGACATCCCATCCAAAACCGAGGATCGATATCCTTATCACAATTTATTATTTAATCCATTATACTTATTCCAAAAGACACAACAATAGACATCCAAAAACAACCAGGACACCGGGATAACCACAGCAAATGCAACATCCAACAATGCAATAATCATCAAAACATAATAACCGAGTAATACAGGCACATATTGAAGGAAATCCATCCTCACCTTGGCCGATTACTCAACTCCGGAGACAATGACCGGTCCCAAGCCGGCTCCTCGGGAAACTGCCCGATATCCAAACCTATACGGCAAAACAACATGCTCACATAAATGCACATAATCGGTATGCTATGATGCCAAAACTGCAAAATAACCCATCCCGATTACATATCTTTTATTATTTCCATTTACCGAAAATATTATACCGTACGTATATCCAAATATAATTTCGGTACCATACTTTAATTAAAACTCTTTTAAAAATATTTTCATAAATTAATTATACTTTTCCCAAAATAATCACCATAATTTCCCAGAAAAATAATAACGTATTTATAATTTCCAAAAAATATATATAATATTTATCTTTTTCTAAATATATATATAATAATATTTTCCAACACAAAATATAATTACCTTTAATTTTCAAAGTACATATATATATATATATATATATATATATATATTCCACAATCATAATTTTCCAGGCAAAATAATATATGTATATAAAATTTCCAGGAATTATTTTCATGGTATATATATATTTTTCCAAATAATATTAGTTTTTCTACAAAACATAACTTAATTATTTATCAAAGTATATATATTTATATTTTTCTCAAAATATCAGAATTAATTTGATCATAATTTTCCCAAAGTGTATATATATTTTTTTTCAAAATTAAATACCAGAATAATAAATAAATACATATATATATCTTGTTTTTTTTTTAATAAAACCGAATTGGGCCATGAATAGTGCGGCCCAGACCAAGGCAGCAGCCCAGCATAGGCCTGCCATGGCTCGGCCCAACACCACACAGCCCAACCCAGGCCTCTGTTCGCGACCCGCCCGAAAGAATCGGGTCGTCGCAACCCACGGGTCTTACCTTAGCGGGTTCAGCGGCAACGGCGCGACAACGCAAGGGAAGGATGAGCGAGCACAGCAGCGGCGTGAGGGCGGCGGAAAGGAGGCACGACGTCGTCGGCAAGAGGCGGCAGGCACGAGGGAGGTGCTGTAACAGCCCGGGTAAAAATTTTGATTTTTACCGGACTGTAAAAGTCTTTCCACAGTGATTTACCGGAAGAATTAATCTTGGGTAATTAATTCAAGGTAAATCGAGCGTCGTTTTTCAAAACCGAGAGTTTTCCCGCGTTCGTGATTTTTCCGTGGATTTTTCGGGCCTAAGTTGGTATTTTTTGGGTTTCGGAATTTCTCGGAAAATCACACCGGAAAATAACTAAGGGGTATCAGTTATTTTCTGGTCCGGACCAGACTCGCTCTGTAATGCAGACAGGCTGCATTATTGCTGATTCACAAGACGTACAGTGTAACAGTAATTTTTTTCCGTTTATAAAAAGAAGGAAGCAGGAGAGGAAAGGAAGAAGAGAGGAAGAGGAGAAGAAAAAAAAAAGAGAAAGAAAAAAAAAGAGAGAAAAAAAGAAAATAAAAAGAAAAATTAAAAAAAAAAAGAAGAAGAAAAAAAGAAAAAAAAGAAAAGAACCAATCAGAAAATAGGAAAAAAAATAAAATGAAAGAAAAAGAGAAGAAAAGAAAAGGAAATAGAAAGAAATAAAAAAAAGGAAGGAGGAGTTACTGTTCACCGTCACCCCAGGTCGCCTGCCACTGTTCACGCAGAGCCGTTCGGCGCCGTTTCGAGCCTCACCGCCACCACCAGCAGGACGCCCGAGCCGACGCGACCTCAACCTCGCCCTTCCCGTCGCCTTCCACCGCCGGACAGGCCGTGACGCGCCGTTGACCCGCGGCGAAACCCGCGGATCCGTCTTCCTCCGCGCCTGCTCAGCCTCCAGCGCCGTCGCGCCCGAGTTTCCACCGCCCATGGAGTCGCCCTTGTCCGCCGCTGTTGATGGAGTGCTCGTCTTCTCCTCCCTCGATCCGTGCCGCCGCGGCGGCTGCACAACCCGTGAGGTGAGCTGGGTTCCGACCCGTTCCTTCTGGTCGGGTCGCGAACAGTCCTGGGTTTGGGTTTGTTCACATGGGTTGGGCTGTGTGGTGTTGGGCCGGGTCTGGGCGTGGGCCTGTGCTTCGGGCCTGCTGCCTTGGTCTGGGCCGGCACTATTCATGACCCAGTCCGTTTAATTAAAAAAAACAATATATATATATATATATATATATATATATATATATATTATTTCATAATCTAGTATATAATTTTGGAAAAAAATTATATATTTACTTTGAGAAAATTATGGTCAATTTAATTCTGGTATTTTAAGAAAAATATAAATATATATACTTTGATAAATAATTAAGTTATGTTTTGGAAACCTATTACTAATTGGAAAAAAATATATATATACCATGAAAATAATTTCTGGAAATTATATATATATTATTTTCAATGGAAAATTATATATATATGTACTTTGAAGATTAAGGTATTTATATTTTGTGTTGGAAAATATTATTATATATAGAAAAAGATAAATACTATATATATTTTTTGGAAATTATAAATAGGTTACTATTTTTCTGGAAAAATTATGGAGATTATAATTTTGGAAATTATAATTATTTTATGAAAATATTTTGGAATGAGTTTTAATTAAAGTATGGTACCGAAATTATATTCGGATATACGTACGGAATAATATTTTCGGTAAAGGGAAAAAATAAAGGATATGTAACCAGGATGGGTTATTTCACAGTTTGGGCATCATAGCATACCGATTATGTGCATTTATGTGTATATATTGTTTTGCTGTATAGGTTCGGATGTCGGACAGTTTCCCGGGGAGCCGGCTTGGTACTGGTCATTGTTTCCGGAGTTGAGTAATCGGCCAAGGTGAGGATGGATTTCCTTCAATATGTGCCTGTATTACTCGGTATATTGTGTTTGATGATTATTGCATTGTTGGTTGTTACATTTGTTGTGATTGTTGTCGGGATGTTTATCCTAGTATCTTGATTTGGTTTTGGGATGTTTATCCTCGTACGTCGAGTTTTTGGACATTTATTTTCGTGTCGTTGGCCATAAGAATAATGGATTAATTAATAATTTGAGATAAGGATGTCGATCCTTGGATATGGATAGGGATGTCTATCCCGGGATTTTGGTTAGGGATGTTGATCCCTGTGATTTGATTTTGATGACGATAATATAATTGTCACGTGGTAAGTAGTGGTACGACTCGATGGTTTAAGACTGTTTCGTGGTGGCCGTGACCTGGGTTACTTGTGATAAGCATGTCTATGCTTGGGAAGTCTATCCCGTGATTATTTTTGGGATGTCTATCCCTGGGTTCGTATTTTTGGGATGTCGATCCCTGGGTTCTCTGGATTTGGTCTGGCACCCAGAATATGTTGATAACCAGGTCTGACCTCTAGCTTATCTGTGACGGGGCCCGGAAAGATAAAATTAGAAAATGAATTTTTGATTTAGTCTTTTTGGTCTTGGACCGGTTTTGGGTCTTGTCTTTCGGTTTGGTATGTATTTGGTGGTTTTTAGCCTGTGTTGACCTTGAGTAATTATTGTGTTGCATATTGTTGTCTATCCTTCGTCGGTGAGCACTTCGGACTCACCCTTCACCTGCGGGCTTTCATCCCGTAGGATGGATTATTTGTTGTACAGGTTTGGTGCATTCCAGACAGGCTGTGGCGTTATCCCTTGGACAGGTCTTGGATCCATAGTTTGCATCTATGTTGGATACAGTATTTTTGTGAGTTATTAAGTCTTCCGTTGTGCATTCTTTTTACTATTATTGGGCCATTGGGCCGGCTGAGTTATTATTGATGTTTTCATTTTGGGCTGTTGAGCCCAAGTTTCTGTTGTATACACTGTATGCTGAGCTTGTTTTGGTTGGGTCGTCACAGTTCTGGCACGTGTTTACTGTGTACGGTAAATACGGGTCGGGGCGTTTCATTTTGGTAGCGGGGTTGGCGTTAGGTCTTGTTGGGCAGTCTTTGTGTGTTTGTTGTCCTTGTTTGCATAGTTCACTCCATTTGTTTATTATTTTATATCATTTTAGTTAGTGCATTATGGATCCAGACAAGGGACGTCAGCTGTCGCAGAACATACACATAAGAGGTAATGATGCCATAAATAAGCGGAAATATAAATATTATTAATAATACTAATATTTTGATTACAAACAGAAATATTACATTGATATTTTAAAAAGAAAAATACATTTATCGCCTTGGAACGACATTGACCCTGAAGCTGTCGGGGTCATTGTTGATGTTGACTTGGATGCTGTCACTCCACGAGAACCACATGCCGCCTGCGTTGTTCTGGCCAGGAAGCTCGAACCGGTTTGCTTGAGGGAACCGGAGTGGGATGTGTAAGTATCCGGTTCATGCAATTGACAATCAAAAGCACAAAATACAACATGTATGCGCAGCGGAAATACCGGATACACATGGAGGATCCATGTGAAGGGAGCTAAACTGAATAACAATTTTTCATACCTTGTTCGGTTGAGGTCTTTCACCCAACTGTAGAACCGAATGAGCTAGAGCCAGACAAAGGCCTCGCCCCTCTACGGTATCCACACGAACCATTGTAACCGGCTGAAGAACGTCTCACGACTTCAACCCGAGCTCTCCCGAACTGGTGTGCTAGCAACAGATTTTCTAGGCCCCAAAGACCATGACCCTCATTATCTTGTCTCCATTAATGCATAATCAGATAACACACCACCACACCACTAACTCTGGTCAATAATTCAGATCATTATTGTACCAAAACGATCCTGGTCCAACCACGGTCCAACTACGGTCCAACCACACCTTGGTTCAACCATGGTCCAACCACGATTCAACCACCTGCTCGAATCAACGGCTGTATGTGTGTGACCCTGTAGGCACTTGTACGTTCAGCAATAATCGTAAAATCTCATTTTACAATTATAAGCAAAGAGCGGCGTCTAGCAACACATTATTGCCACCCGAACGACAAGATCAATACTGATTCCACGTGCCTCGGAACATGTCATCGTCCCTTCGTCCCATTATCAAGATTAAACACGAGACATGGAATATGTCAATCTCGCATATGTTTAATCCCGGTTTCTTGATCCTCGAGTTAACCGGTAAAACGGATACCAATGATATTATATATCATTATCCGAGCATGGCCATGCATTTACGGTTCAACTCTATCAAGAAACACTCCGATAATATACCCGTTATATGGGTTGGACAAATCCCCTCTGGATCATACAAAACCCACTACACACTCATCATATACCCAATGATTACCCTTTCGTCTATCCAGTTACGGATGACCAGGAATAATATCAAAGCATATGACTCACATGTTGGGAACCTTGATGATCACATGTCTAAGGACAATACATTATAAGAACCGCTATCGAAAAAACATATAACGTTCCATGTAGCGTTCTTATGTGGGTCGGTGCAGTCCACAAGTTCTCCAACTTGTACCCGTATGTTGAATTCATATCACATATAAACTTTCAACATACGCTAGTCTTAATTTATTATTACAACCCATCCATAATAATAATCGACTAGGGACAGTTTAAGAATATGAAATATTCTAGGGTTATAAGTGTGTGCAAGCATTTATCTCATAAACGATACTTATTGGAATAACCTTAATGCGTATACATGACTACAAATAATCATCCATGATTGGCTTTTGGGCATATTATACTAACAATCTCCCACTTGCACTAAAGCCAATCATACATGTATTTAATACCAATGGACGCAACATGACCATCATGCTTCTGCTGTGTGAGCGGCTTAGTCAATGGATCTGCTACATTGTTCTCCGAAGGAACTTTGCACAGTCTGACATCACCTTTATCTATGATCTCTCTAATAAGATGATAGCGTCGGAGTATATGTTTGGATCTCTGGTGGTATCTCGGTTCTTGAGCCTGTGCGATTGTCCCATTGTTGTCACAATAGAGCTCAATCGGACTCTCAATGCTCGGAACCACACCAAGTTCAGTTACGAACTTCTTGATCCAAACAGCCTCTTTCGCCGCATCTGAGGCAGCTATGTACTCAGCCTCGGTTGTAGAGTCGGCTACTGTCTTTTGCTTTGAACTCTTCCAGCAAACAGCCCCACCTCCAAGACAAAACACATAACTTGACTGCGATCTAAAATCATCCCTATCGGTTTGGAAGCTAGCATCGGTGTAACCCTTTACAATGAGCTCATCCACGCTTCCGTAAACCAGGAATGCATCCTTAGTCCTTCTCAAGTACTTAAGGATGTTCTTTACCGCTGTCCAGTGACACTCACCGGGATCAGCTTGGTATCTGCTTGTGACACTCAAAGCATAAGCGACATCCGGTCTAGTACATAACATGGCATACATGATAGATCCTATTGCCGAAGCATAAGGAATCTTACTCATCCGCTCTCTCTCCTTAGATGTACTAGGACATTGATTCTTTGAGAGAGATATGCCATGTGACAAGGGCAAGAACCCTTTCTTGGAATCTTGCATGCTAAACCTCTTTAGCACCTTGTCAATATACGTACTTTGACTTAGCCCGAGAAGCCTTTTGGATCTATCTCTATAGATCTTTATACCTAACACATAGGCAGCTTCTCCTAAGTCCTTCATCGAGAAATTCTTTCCTAACCAAGTCTTTACGGACTGTAGTGTCGGAATGTCATTCCCAATGAGCAAGATGTCGTCAACATACAACAACAAGAAAACAATGGTGCTCCCACTAACCTTCTTGTAAACACATGGTTCATCTTCGTTCTTGATGAAACCAAACTCTTTGATTACATCATTAAAACGAAGATTCCAACTCCTAGAAGCTTGCTTCAATCCATAAATGGATCTCTGCAACTTGCATACCATATTGGCATTCTCTGGATTGACAAAACCTTCAGGCTGTGTCATATACACATTCTCTAAAAGATTCCCGTTAAGGAAGGCGGTTTTGACATCCATTTGCCATATCTCATAATCATAGTATGCCGCTATAGCCAATAGAATCCGGATGGATTTAACCATGGCAACCGGTGAGAAAGTTTCATCATAGTCAATACCATGAACTTGCTTGAAACCTTTCGCAACCAATCGCCCTTTATAGGTAATCACATTACCATCCATGTCGGTCTTTCTCTTAAAGACCCATTTGCACCCAATGGGTTTTACCCCTTCGGGTGGATCAACCAAGGTCCATACCTTGTTTTCGTACATGGATTCCATTTCCGAATTCATGGCCTCTAGCCACTTCTCAGAGTCCGGACCCGTAATGGCCTGCTGATAGGAAGTGGGCTCATCCTCTTCTATGAGCATCACGTCCCCAGTATGAGTCATGAGAAATCCATATCTCTCAGGCTCATACCGAGTCCTATCTGACCTACGCGGTCCATGTGTTACAGGCACAAGAATCTCATCCACAACTTCTTGTGGTTCCTGCCCTTGTTCCATCTCAGCCTCTATCTCTCGAACTTCTTCGAGTTCTACTTTCCTCCCACTGATTCTTCTAGAAATAAATTCCCTTTCTAGAAAAATAGCAGTCCGAGCCACAAACACTTTGTGCTCTAAAGGATTATAGAAATAATACCCTTTCGTTTCCTTAGGGTATCCTACAAAGAGGCACTTGTCGGATTTAGGGCTGAGTTTATCTGATGCTTCACGTCTTACATACCTCACAACCCCAAATTCTCATAAAAGATAAATTGGGACGCTTCCCAGTCCATATCTCATATGGTGTCTTTTCGACGGATTTAGATGGAACACGGTTTAGTGTAAAAGCTGCACTCAATAATGCATGTCCCCAAAACGAAGGAGGAAGGTCAGCTTGACTCATCATCGAACGAACCATGTCCAACAAGGTTCTATTCCTCCTTTCGGATACACCATTCCATTGAGGCGTACCCGGCGGAGTGAGCTGTGATACTATACCACACTCCTTTAGATGATCAAGGAATTCTCGGTCTAAGTATTCACCTCCTCGATCTGATCGAAGCATCTTAATACTTTTACCGAGTTGATTCTGTACTTCATTCTTGAATTCTTTGAACTTTTCAAAGGATTCTGACTTGTGTCTCATTAGATACACATAGCCATATCTACTGAAATCGTCAGTAAATGTAATGAAGTATGAAAAACCACCTCTAGCCTGTGTGGACATAGGTCCGCATACATCACTATGTATAAGACCTAATAAGTCCGATGCTCTCTCACCCTTACCGGTAAAAGGAGCCTTCGTCATTTTGCCTAACAAACACGACTCACACGTCTCAAATGATTCATAATCAAATGAGTCTAAAAGTCCATCTTTATGGAGTTTAGAAATACGAGTCTCGTTTATATGGCCTAAACGACAATGCCAAAGGTACGTTTCATTGGAATCATTCGTTCTAACCTTCTTCGTGTTAACGTTATAGATTGCGGTTTCTAGGTTTAGAACATACAAACCATTGCTCAAATATGCACCACCATAATATACATCATTGAAATAAATGGAACAACAATTGTCCTTTATTACAAATGAAAATCCTTTCTTGTCAAGACAAGATACAGAAATCAGATTCCTGCTAATGGTTGGTACATAATAGCAATCGTCTAGTTCCAAAACTAAACCACTCGGTAAGGATAGATAGTAAGTTCCTACGGCTAATGCAGCAACTCTTGCTCCATTTCCCACACGTAGGTCTATCTCACCCTTAGCCAATCTCCTACTCTTTCTTAGTTCCTGCACATTTACACAAATGTGAGAACCACATCCGGTATCTAATACCCATGATGCAGAGATAGAGATATTCGCTTCTATAACGAACATACCTGAAGTGGAAGTCTCACTTCCCTTCTTCTTCTTCAACTCTTGAAGATAAACCGGGCAGTTCCGTCTCCAATGGCCAGACTTCTTGCAATGGAAGCATTCGCCTTCCTTTGCAATACCACCTTTAGGTTTCAGCATTTGTGAAGAAGATGCACCAAACTTTTTGGTGGATTTCTTCATCTTAGCTTTACCCTTTCCTTTGCCACCTCCAAGCATCAATATGCTATTGGATTTACTTGCCTTCATTTGTTGCTCAGCTGTTCCCAACATGTTGAGCAACTTAGACAAGGGCTTGTCAAGATGGTTCATATTGAAGTTCATGACAAATTGACCGTAGCTATCCGGCAACGATTGCAGGACAAGGTCAACAGCCAATTCCTTCTGCAAAGGAAACCCTAGACCCTCAAGGCTTTTGATGTATCCAATCATCTTAAGCACATGAGGTCTGACGGGAGATGATTCAGCCATTCTGCATTGGAACAATGCCTTAGAGGTCTCGTACCTCTCATGCCTTGCTTGCTCCTCAAAGAGCATCTTAAGGTGTTCGATCATAACGAACGCCCCCATGTTCTCATGTTGCTTCTGAAACTCAGAGTCCATGGTGACCAGCATTAGGCAAGCAATGTCCAACACATCACATGCTTGTTCTTGACAAATCATACATTGATGTCATGTAAGTTACAAATTATATATCTCATATACAATAACAATGCATCGTATGCAATATAAGCCGCTACGCAGAGGTAGCACGACGGTCCCGGGATGGGTTATTTTGCAGCTTGGGCATCATAGCATACCGATTATGTGCATTTATGTGTATATATTGTTTTGCTGTATAGGTTTGGATATCGGACAGTTTCCCGAGGAGCCGGCTTGGTACCAGTCATTGTTTCCGGAGTTGAGTAATCGGCCAAGGTGAGGATGGATTTCCTTCAATATGTGCCTGTATTACTCGGTATATTGTGTTAGATGATTATTGCATTGTTGGATGTTACATTTGTTGTGATTGTTGTCGGGATGTTTATCCTAGTATCTTGATTTGGTTTTGGGATGTTTATCCCCGTACGTCGAGTTTTTGGACATTTATTTTCGTGTCGTTGGTCATAAAAATAATGGATTAATTAATAATTTGAGATAAGGATGTCGATCCTTGGATTTGGATAGGGATGTCTATCCCGGGATTTTGGTTAGGGATGTTGATCCCTGTGATTTGATTTTGATGACGACAATATAATTGTCACGTGGTAAGTAGTGGTACGACTCGATGGTTTAAGACTGTTTCGTGGTGGCCGTGACCTGGGTTACTTGTGATAAGCATGTCTATGCTTGGGATGTCTATCCCGTGATTATTTTTGGGATGTCTATCCCTGGGTTCGTATTTTTGGGATGTCGATCCCTGGGTTCTCTGGATTTGGTCTGGCACCCGGAAT